>QRFB01008060.1:0-33842 GCA_008931105.1 Oenanthe javanica
TCTAAGATTGAAGCATCATTTTTCGATTACCAAGAGGACAACAACAATAGCACAACACCAACAACACTCACTCGGGATTTTCTATGAATTTCGGGGGTAGTTTAGGAATTTTAACCGGATACACACTAATACACTGCGTCACTGCCCTTGGCCCTAGCTTGCCCACCACTATCATATTACGTTTTTACACCATGCTGCCTGCACCATGTTTTTTTCATATAGCCTTGCAACCTTATTTTATAAGTAGTTTTTTTATTTTATAATTCAACAACTTTTTTTTTATATTTATTCTTAATTATTCAACTACAGTTAGTACAATCTACCGACTTTTAAAATATATGTATAAGTTTTCAAAAAAATAAGATTAAATTGCAGTTTGATGGCTTATAGTTTAATTTTTTTGCGAGTTGATGGCTAAAATAAATAAGTAGTCAAAGTGATGGCTAAATTTAGTTTTTCTTGCATGTTAGTGGCTCCGGGTGGTTGCCGTTAAATCCCCGTTAAAAACTAACATGGGGAAAGATAAAATTGTCAAAATGTAATTTCTCTATTTTTAAAAAAAAAATAGTTGCATATACATACATAAATACATGTACTTAGTTCTATATTGGTATTTGCACCTAACACCATCGGATAAATTGATTTGCCGAGCTTAAGATCTTCAGCTTTGAATGACCTTCAATTTATAATTCTTTCCGGGATTTTGTACAATGATATGATGCAAATCTTAACAATGGCAATATACACTCTCTTCACAAACAACATAATAAAGTAACAGACAATACTAAACATATATCCACCATTAGTTTTAACAAAAGCACCACTAATGATGTTTTTAACAACTCATAAAACTATAACTTAGTCTAAAATGTCATTTAATGTAATGCAATGAAAAAACAATGTTTCTAACTCTTTCCTCTTCATTTCTTGTTTCATTACTCCTTCTGTCATCCACACTGCCAACCTATTTATATAATACAGTACTCTATTACAAACATTCTTTTTCACATTACAAAATTCATAGTAGTAGATTTATTTGTTTGTATATAAAAAAAATATTATATTATCAATATACAATTTGTTAAAACAGGATTAAAAGCAAGTTGATATATGAAACCCAGTACATGTTTGTATGTATATGTATCTGGTCTTATAAAAGCATTTTTTAAAAATTGTGTTTTTTACTATAATGCTCTCCTCTACGTTAGTATGTAACGATTAATTAAACGGAAGCTACCCGAAGCCCCTAACATGCATAAAAAAAATAAGTTTAGCCATCAATTTGGCTAGTTATTTATTTCAGCCACTACCGTGCAAAAACATTAAATTATAGGCCATCAAACTGCAATTTAGTCAAAAAATAATCACACTTCCTAGTTCTTACTTCCTATCGGTGTTCTAAAACACCAGAATCAAAATTAGACCGTGAAGGTATCAAAGGTAGTGATTAATGTGATTAATCGAGTAATCGGTGATTAATCGGAAGTAATTTAATTTAATAAATATTAATATATAATTATATTTAAACATTTTCAAATTATCATAAAATTTATAATATAAAAATGTCATATATCATCAGTCCATATATATTTAGGTGTTAGAATTTACAAAAAAACTCACTTATCATTAAAATTTAAGTGATTTATACCTAATAAATCATTATTTAATAGTTAATCTTAGTAATTATTACTTAAAATATATATAATTATTAAGAATTTGAGAGATATTTGAAATTTATGAAAGATTTAGAGCTATACAACCAATATTTATTGTAAATTTGTAATATAAATATATTATCTATTAAATTTTTTAAAATTTTAACTTAAAAAAAAACAAATTTAATCATTTTAACCGATTGTTTACGTCTCAACCTATTTATGACCGATTTTTATAAAAAAAAATATTTTTTGACTCAATTTTTGATAAATCGAAACAGGACCTCGGTGGGAAGAGGCGCCGTGTTTTATAATACTTGCTCCTACCCATATTTGTTTTCTCGAATATTTATGAAAGTTTATTTGGGATGTGATTAATTGAGAGACTTGGAGAGAGAGGACAAACGCCGAAAGGCAAGGTTTGTGATGAAATGACATAAACCAGGTTGTGTCCTGCTAAATTTATCAAGTCAGGCCCATTACTTTGGGTTCTTTAAAATTTTAGCCCACGTTTATATTGCCGAAGCAAACCCAGACTACATATGACTCCAAACAAACATTGAACTATTTTGAAGTTACGAGGTGCACTCATAATCACATTACAAAATAAATATTATGTTACAGAGAAAAGTTCACCAAGCAACAGCCCATCTAAATTGTAAATAAACAAAATTTGACTGCCTCTGGCCTCTGCCCTCTGGCCCTTTGCTGTAAATCTATGAATGAAAATGCAAATTTGTGTACAATATATTTTACTTAATGGATTACAGTGCAACATGCTACTTTAATAGGTTAATTATTTAAGATATTATTATCTGATTATATTCTTTCACCACAAGAGAAATGTAGTAGTATTAAATAGAAAAGAATTTAGTTCGATTTTGTACATGTTCGCAAGCAGCAAGCCAGCAATGTTTGGTATCCTATACATGTTATTTATTCAAATGCATGGAGTTGCACGCACGAAAGTATGCTAATAATTAGTATAATCAAGAAACACATTTAACATGTGATATAAAATCTCCTGCTTCTAATTTTACAAATAAAATAAGCTCGGTAGTAATTAAGGTTACCCCCATGACATGAGGCCTGCCTCGAAAAATAAACGTGGTTAAACTTAATTTATAATAATATCAAAATATTTTACAAGTAGTATAATATTTACCTATAATAATTAATTAAATAAAATAAACTTAAAACTGTAATGCCCAANAATTGCAGTAACGTTTGCCCACCTAATATGTGCAAGGTATATATACTAGGAACCCACTCACCCAGATGTGTAGTACTGAATGTTATTACTTATTATGTTACATAATCAAATTGGAAACCTTACAACATATATGTTTTGCTAGAGTACCATTTGTAACTATCCATAATTATTACTACTGTATGTTGCTTTTTTAACAGGGTGCGATAATAGAAAGGATCCAATCTTCTCTGGAGAAGAATGAAAAGATCATCTATCTTGGAGACGGTGCGGGTGATTTTTGTCCCATGTTAAAGCTAAACCAGGAAAATTATGTGATGCCAAGGAGGAATTTCCCAGTTTGGAGTCTAATATCCGAAAATCGGGACCTTGTCAAAGCAAAAATCCATGAATGGACGGATGGGGAAGAACTAGAGCAAATTTTGTTGGGACTAATTGCCAAAATTTCCGAAGAGAACAAAAATATTAATTCGGCTCTGTTTTCATCTGATTGCAAGTTTCACACGATTGCAATGCATAGTCATGAAGCAATGCCACGAGCCCTCCCTGTCCCTCATTAGGGAATTTTGTAATTGTGTTGTTTGTAATGCTGGCTGGCCTAATTCTGCACAAGCTAAATAACATCATCCTCTGCATTTTGGTTCATGCATCTGTGGTTTTGCACTACTTGTACTTGCCTTGCACCTAAACTTAAAGCAAGCAAGAAGAAATTGACTAATGACAATGGCTCTTGATTTTTATTACTAGTTTATGATGGGTATCTCTTGCTAAACTATCCAATGGCATTCAAACTTGTGATCAGTGGCCGAGTTATTAGTCAATGCCGAGTGTGCGCACCGAGTACCAAACTACTAATTTCACTCATATTTAGCATATGTCAATGGTTTGATCAAATTGCAGAATTTTTTTAATTATAAACTACTAAATTACAACAAATATAAATACGAGTTTCATTATGTAGCAAACAGACCAACTAAAGGTGCGATTTTAAAAGGCCAGGAAGATACAAAAATTCCAATTGTTTTCTTAAGGATTTTTTAATTACTTTTTAGAACATGTAAAGAAAATATATCAAACGGACAAAATACAGTAACACTGTAAGAATATATCAAAACAATACGTCCAGGCAAAATAAAAATAATAATCGTAAAATATTTTCTGAAACTTTTTTTCAATTTTCACCGGGCTTTTCAAATTATTAATTCGTTATTTTTTTAGTTACGAATTATTATAATTGATTCCACTGAGTTTCATCTCTTCTCAGTTCTCACACAAACACACAACTGTCCTCAAACATAACTTTCGGTGATAGTTTTTGCTATGTTCTAACTCACTGCTATTTTTAGTGATGTTACTGTATTCTCATTTTATTCTGACAGGTTTTTTAATTCGAGAAAAATGAAATAGTTTTAAAGAGACAATTTTCCACAGAATTCGAGACAATCACGTGTAATATACTACTGCTGTGATTTTTACGGATTCTCTCACAAAAAGTTGTTTAGTTTATAATACTACTTATTAATTAAACTCGGTTTGTGGTGATAGGTTCCAGCATCCACGGTTTATGGTGATAGGTTCCAGCGTAAGGTGACTAGATTCTGATAAATTAATTCAGCATGCATGTTTGGCGTTGTCGTAAAGGAATAGGATCCCATTAAAATAAACACTGAAATGTTAGGCGTGTATTAAATGGTGGCTGCAACCACGATTAATATTATATGTACACACACTTGTACAGATGAGATCACGAGATGCAGCTGCCTATGTCGGATCAGATTCTTAAGTTGAGAACATATATAATGTATGTTAAAATAATAATAATAATAATAATAATATATTATTTAGTTATTTAGATCAAAGTGATTTAAAAATAAAATAAAAAATAAGGTATAATAATATATATGAGTTATTCTTAAATATTTTATTTAGTTGAATCAAAATAATAAAAATATGAATTTCATAAAATAAATTGTTATAGAGAAATAATATAAATAAATTATTCTTTAAGACCGAACTAAAATAATAAATAAGAATTTGATAATTGTTTTGGTCAAATTTTGTATGGTTAAAAACTAAGTCTATTTAATTATTTAAGTGCGAAAATCAACAAGTAAAGCTATACACAAGACCAAAAAAATAAAGGACAAGAACAATGAAAGAAATCGACACAAGCACGCAATTGGTGACGCGAAAAATCCCCATGAAAGGGTAAAAATCGCGGGTGGAACTCTCCGCAGCCAAATTTGTTCCCCTAGCTAGAAATGTTGATCGAGCGTTTACAAGAAGATACAATACAAGAATTATAGAAAATAAGCTCTAGATGCCAAGTCTTGTGTGTATGTGTCAAGGTTGAGTTGTGAAGGAGTAATATCTTGTGTAATTAATTATTCTATTGTAATTTGATGATATATAATCACCCTTAGCCTCGTAAGCACGTGCTTGAATTGTAGGAGCCATATCCTCTATGATCCTATATTTTAGAGATACGATTGTTATCCCCTCATGTTTTCGAGGACAGTTGATGACCAAGTTTTGAAACTATTACGTTCACGTCCACGAGCTCCACTTCCATCGTGTCGACTCAAATTGACGTCGAGTTTTCCATCTGTTTCCTTCGTGTCATGTCTAAATGTATTCATATCCTGACGGGTGAAAATCTAGTCACAACACAATAAAATCGTAGACTTTAAAATTCAATTCTTGTTTTACATATGTTTTTTTTATATAATTTATTTATAATATAAATTGTTAGAGTAACCCACATCATTAGATGAATGGAATAACCATTTTTAAATGGGTTTATACTTTCTAGCTTGTGACAAAATGAAGTGAATATCATTTATTCCCTTCCAACATATTCGCATGGAATATTCTATAGAAACACATCTGTTGCAATTGCGAATATTCTATAGAAACACATCTGTTGTAATTGCAATACCTTTTGCAAATAGGAGGTGTTAGCATCCTTTCCCCAACCGAATATATGTAAGTATAATTCACAGGAATTGTCCAAATAATATTCCATGGCAATTGGCATACACGTACTTTTCCATTCCTATCTGATTACGATAACGATTCACAGCTGTGATGCGTTTCCATAACCACGATTTTCTCACTATAAATAACCCTTAATTAAGTTTCAAAACCTTAAACAAAATTCAATACACTTAAATTCCTTGAGTGATAATTAATCTTAGATTAGAGCTATATTATATCCATGGCCGGGATAGTGGTGGTTTTTGACTTTGATAAGACTATTCTTGACGTGGATAGCGATAACTGGGTTGTGGATGAACTTGGTGCAACTGCGATTTTTGATCAACTTGTTAATACCATGCCTTGGAACACTCTTATGGTTTGTTCTATTATTTTACGTACTTTCTTCTACCTTTTTTTTATGTTTTCCTACCGTAATTCACTTGATAACAATTCATGTTATTATATTTATGAGATGATCGTCTGAATTTTAGTTACATGGGGTGTAATTTTACAGGATAGGATGATGACAGAGCTTCAAATTCAAGGAAAAACAATTGATGACATAGCACATGTTCTGAAAAAAGTTCCTATACATCCCCAGATTATCACTGCTGTTAAAGCAGCCCATGCTTTAGGGTATGTACGTACTATATATGTAGATGTATGTGACATTGGTTTAAAATTAATCCAGCTAATTATCAACACATAACTAATTTAATTAATTATTATATGGATCATATATATATCTAGGTGTGACCTGAGGATCGTGAGCGATGCAAACGAGTTTTTTATTGAGACGATTTTGGAGCATTTTGGAATTAGAGAATGTTTTAGTGAAATTAACACAAACCCGAGCTTTATTGACAAACAAGGGAGATTAAGGATTTCCCCTTACCATGATTTTCCTCATGGCTGTCACTTGTGCCCTCCAAATATGTGCAAGGTATATATACATTAATTTAATTACTATATTTTTTTATTAATGGCACTTTTTTTGAAACCTGTAAATACTAATTACAGTACTTGATCATTGTGTTGTTACAGGGAATGATCATAGAGAGGATTCAAGGCCAAGTAGAAAAGAACAAGATGATCTACCTTGGAGACGGATCAGGCGATTACTGTCCATGTTTAAAACTGAAAGCCGAAGATTATATGATGCCCAGGAACAACTTCCCAGTTTGGGAATTAATTTGCGAAAATCGTGACATTGTTCAGGCAGAAATTCATGAATGGAGTGATGGCGATGAATTCGCAAGAATCTTGCTTCAACTGGTTCACAAAATTTCTATCGAAGATGACGACGATAAAAACAGCAACACCAACAGCAACGACGTTGATTGTGGAACTACTACTAGGTTGTTTTCAGTGGACTGCAATTTTTCAACAAGTACAGTACCTGTCCATGAAGCATTACCACAACCTCTGCCTGTTCCTGTCCGTTTTTGATTCTATTCTTCCTTTAAAAGAAAAATAATAATAATTTGTCTCATAGCCTCATAAATGAATATAAAAATTCTCGAATGAGTTAGAGTCGAATCCAGGACTTGGAGGATAAACCCTCTCCCACTTAACTATCCAATCAATCGTGCTTTATTCTTCCTTTTAAAACTACTTTCTTGTAATGCTTTTTACTTTCTAAGTTTTCTATTGTGTATCGGTGTATGAACTCACATATCTAAAAATTTAACACAGTATATATATTTACAAGTTTTTTCTTTTTCTGTACGTATAATGTGGTGCAACATTAGTTTAAGAATGAAGAATCACTGTGTCAAATGTGCATATTTAAATCAAATTAAAAGAATATATATATATATGTAAAACAAATTTCATTTATATATAAATGATTTAATTTTGTTTAATACTCTAGATTTGAAATTTAGTGCATAACCTATCGGATTCTTAAAGACGGCCATGCACGTAATCATAAAGTTATGTATAGAATATGCTTGGCAAAACATAGTGGATTCTGAATCCAGGAATGTTTCGACCACTGTTTCGGGATCTAAAAATCTGACGTAAAACATAGTTGCATAATCAGCGGCCACTTAATATTATTGATGAACATGATTATTATGTTATGACTGGGTTGAGTTTTAATATATAGTGTGTTAAAAATTGACACCCGGCCTATATTTACAGGGACCAGGCCGTGTCACTCTATATAATGGGATACATGTCATTTGTTCTTGCGTAAGCACAAGCGTAGAAAGTTTGTCAATTACTTTACGTTTTCGTTCTCCATTCGATAGATAAAATGTGCTTTTGTTTAGTTGTTTGTAATTGTATTAAATTAATTTGACGTGAATTTGAATATGTTATGCGGGTGCAAGCAAGTAGGATGAATTAATTTTAAATTGTGTTTGAAAACTTTGATTTTATTTCAAATGATAGGATTTGAGTTGTCATTTTAAATTCTTATATTTATACTAATATTTGAAATTTTGAAATTTCAAATAAAATTTAAATTTAAATTCTCGTTATTATCCAAACATGTCATTTGATTCAATCGAATTTCAAATAAAATTAATGTTCCCGTAAGACCATAATTACATTTACAATTCTGCATGTGATTTGTTTCATCGTTTTCGTTTTGATTTGATTAATCAGTTGTATTTGCACCCACTAAAAATATTAGCAGTATTGCGAACTGTTATATTAAATTTATAGTAAAAATTCACAAAACAATACNATATTAGCAGTATTGCGAACTGTTATATTAAATTTATAGTAAAAATTCGCAGAACGATACTCCCTCCGTTCCTAAAAACCTTGCCTAGTTTGACTTTTGACATTATTCATTATAATTGATTGACTACTAATTTATGTATAATTTATAAGCAAAATATAGTCATGAGTGATCTTATTTAATTCGTATTTATGAATATTTTAATACAGTGAAATTTTTATATTTAATACTAAAGTGTGCGTTGGCAAACGTGTTCAATCAAAGCAGGAAACGTTTTAAATAACAGACCTCAACATCAACATCATTACTAATAATACTCCTTGATAAGGGTGCGCTGTAGTTAGTGCCGCCGACAAAGTTGACAGACAGATTACATAACGGACGTTAACGTTAGCCTGGAAAAAATGCAAGATGATGAAATAATTTAGTGCGACGGAGATGGAAAAGACTCAAAAGAGTGCTAGACTGATGTTTACGGTGGGTGGGACCCTGCTCTGGGGACAAATAGCCAAACAGGACGGTAGGAAATAACAGTTGACACAGGATGCGGAAGTAGGGTGCGAAAAATCCGAAACCGATAAAAATTGATTTGTATAAAATCAAAATCAAAAAATTGAAAATTGAAATGATAATTTAATTTTGGATTCTGATTATAGGTTAAAACTGAATCGTAAAAAATCAAATCGAACCGATTAATAAAATAAATAAATAATTTATATAAAATTTTAAAAATAATATATATATATATATATATATATTAATTTAATATAAATATGTAGTATTACAACTTTTCGAAATATAGATACATCAAAATGATAGTGAAATAATTTAATTTTTTTTGAATTTCTATTCATATTGAGAATTTCAAATAGTAATTCTAGGAGAGAGAAGATTGAGACACGAAAATAGTATGATTGATTAATTATTAATTAATGAAGTTAGTATTTATTTAGTTAACAAAAAAAGAGTTATCATTTATTTTATTATTTAATTGAGACAATTAGAATCAATTATATACTCCTCATTAATATACAATTTCATCAATTTTAATATAAAACTAACTAATAAAGAAGTAAGTTATAATTTTTTTTCCAAAACTCGAGAACGTTACTATATATAAATTTAAAGTTTTACAATATTTTTATAATTTTTTCATTCGATTTTATAACCAAAATTAAATCAAGTATTTTAAAACCAAAACCGACGATTAGATTGTGAGTGGAACTGTTGTTTAACACTGTTGCATTCGATGAGTAAGAAATTTTAACAAACAAATTATTGTGACAGTTTGGCTGACTTATTTTCAGAAATAAGCTGCTTATTGTGACACCTGCCTGCCTGCAGAAACAGAGTATGTGTGCATTTACATTCATTAATCATTAATGCATGTAGCAGTATAGTATACCCATATGCCATGTATATTCCTATCACACACATACGCACCTCTTTGGTGTAGTTAAGATTATTCAGATTGATTCGGTGAGTTTGTTGGAACCCTTTTGTTTACTTCACACGTTACACCTCTCTCATTTATTTTCTTCTTGCTTTTTTTTGTTACTATTAATATTACTATTTCTTTTGGCTCTACCTCTTTTACTTTATCTTTTCTTTCTTTGCTTTGGTACTGAACCAAACCTCCTTTACTATTTTCTTTTTGGCTACTTTTTTAAATAAAAAATATACGTTGCGTTGATGGAGAAATCGGATAATCAATAAAATTTGAGATTTTTTACTGAAAACAGATTAAACAAGGCTGAATATCACCGGAGTGTTGTGGTTTATGAATAATTGAGGTCTGAGATTGTACGATTTTGAAATCACTATTGCTTTGTTCGTCAGATAAAATAGGTTTTCTCTCCAACGATTATTAGCTCTGGAAATTTCAACCCCTCACAATGTGTGTCTAGGTAGGCAAATAGAGAATCAAACCTACGTAGTTTTAATCAGAAGTTTAATAGGAGAATGTCACTTTATCCACCCCTTATTCAACCCTAATTCGGAAATAAAAATCTAGTTGGAAGAGGTCTCATGAGACTTATTTGGGTAATCCAAAATCCAATATAAGCTCCAAGTACTTCATGAATACGACTCGAACTCAGATTTCATGAGGCCGAGTCGACTCACTACAACTACAACTATTCCTCGGAACCTTGACAGGAGATCAGCACTAGATTCACCTCACGTCCTAAGTCACAGACGAGAACAACCCGCCTGAGTACATGAAAATGAAAATGATCTTCCAAGTGAAGTTAATAACATGTCAAGCTCTCCGCCGAGGATAACTCGTGGAGTACAGAACCATGGTCTTACGTAAGTCTTCGGTACAAGGCACCCTTCGAGGCCGAGTACAAGCACATTAAAACATTCTTACACGAACAGGACGAGTCCAAGTTTTCCGTAGTCGAGATCAGTACACTCCTCAATAGCAAAGGACCAGGACAAGCTCAAATGAAAATATCCAAATAAAAATTTGGGCACAACACACTGTATCTGCATATTGACAGCATGTATGTATGTGTGTTTGTATATGTGTTTTTGCATTTTTTATTCCCATTTTTTTCAGGGTTTTGCAGGTTGATTGTGATACGAGTACGGTAAATATTGCTTTATAAAGCCTACATTGCTGCTGTTGAGTCTTTCTTAAGGACTCCACTTGTCTATTGAAATATCAATTCAAGTGGAGAGCTATACATGATGTAGGCTGTTATATTATAGGTGGGTGGAATCTTGATTACTGAGTTTTTGTTGTTTCTTGAATATTTGCATGTAAAGGGGGTAGTATTATTTTTGGTTCTTGATTCATTCACTTATAAATTTCTGGGCATTATTATGTTAAAGTACAAAAGGCTTCTTTTTTGGTGGTGTTGTTGCTGTTGCAGTGTTGCTTTTGCCTTTCTGTGATACTTCAATATCTTTGCTGCAAACTTTTGGATGAAGGTTTAACTTGAGTTTATTGATTAAGTTGAGAAATGTGTTTCAGTTTTTGGTTAAGAGTGCCTTGTCTTTGGAATCATTCAGGCTCATTTACTGTAAAAATAAAAAATGCAGTGAATATGTTTGTTGTACATTAACTGAGTGTCACCTTTCTTGGTGGGGCAGATGATATATGCATTGCAAATAATGTTTTACTTTTGTTTCTCTAATATAAAGACATATATGCTCTCTGCAGTTAGGTCCCTGTGAAAGTACCATATTGTTTGGGGATAGGCTTGTGAGAATAATAATTCTGTTCAAGTGAAAGTTTGAAAGCACTCGTGTTCTATTTTCTTCTAGCAATGTCTAGGGAATTGAAGCTGGGAAAGCATGAAAAGGGTTCCGATGCTGTTATGGAGAAGGTTATTGTGGCGGTCAAGGCAGCCAAGGAAGTACCTAAAAATGCTCTTGTCTGGGCTTTGACTCATGTTGTTCAGCCTGGTGACTCCATCACGCTGCTGATGATTGTTCCTTCACAGAGTTCTGGTATCATTTTTTTGGCTTTATCAATTCACGGAATTATTGTCGTAACTATCTTTGATGATGTTTGGATTGTTATAACAAGTTCTGCCAAACAAATATGCCTTTGTTTGTAAATTGTAGGCCCTTGAACCTTTCTTCATCTGCATTAACATTAAGGTAGCTTTATAATTAGTGCAACTCAATGAAACTACTAAATTTTGATCAAAATTTAGGCATACTGTAATATTCTGGAGCTATTCAGTGCTTATGTTTACTTCAGGAAGCAAGCACGTGAATGTGCTCAATATAAATAGTTCATTAAGCATGTTATTTTAAGACCAGCTTCCACTCTCCTTTTTTCCTGAACAACATTCCTTGTTGATACTTACCATTGTTGATCTGTCCGACTTTCTTGTGATCTTTATTACATTAAGCTACTGCATGAACTGAATAACTGATATGTGCAAGTAGCATCCAAAATTCCTTTTGGCAGGTACTCTTCTAACAATTACCCCTGATTTAGGTAGAAAATGGGGATTCCCGAGGTTTTCTGGGGACTGTGCTAGTGGCTATAGGAGGTCTCGTCCAGGAACAAGTTCAGAACAGAAGATTGATATTACAGATTCTTTTTCTCAGATGATACTTCAGCTCCATGATGTATATGATCCTAAAAAGGTCAGTGCGCCATATGTTATGCCTCAAATTTTGGAATGGTTACGATCTACTATACCAACTGCGTCGTGATGTGTCAATCTTGTCCTTGTTTATACAGATAAATGTGAAGATAAAACTTGTTTCTGGATACCCATATGGAGCAGTAGCTGAGGAAGCTAAGAGGACTAAAGCTAGTTGGGTTGTATTGGACAGGTACCATTGCTTTCTTGTCTATCCAATAAAGTAGTAACTGTTATTAAGATTATTAGTGATATGAATATAACTACTACTGTAAATGTAGAGTATTGTTTTTTTTTTTTGCAAAGTTTGATAGACTTTCTATGGTAAACTTTCGGTAGCTTATGTGAACTTAATCTTCTCTTTTTCAGGCAGCTCAGACAGGAGGAGAAACTTTGCATGGGAGAGCTACAATGCAACATTGTGTCAGTGAGGAGAACTCATCCTAAAGTTCTCCGTCTGAATTTGGCTGGATCACCTAAAAAGGAAACGGAAGGGGGCCAGTTACACTCCATGCTAGATCAGTCCTCTGATAAGCAATTCAAAAAGAATAATTCTTTAGATTCTGTTCAAGGACAAGTTGTTGCGCCAACTGGTAGTTCAGAGCTTTACACTGTTTCTGATGCTGGAACATCATCACTTTCAAGCTCTGATCCAGGAACTTCATCATTTTCCATTCCTGAAACCAATGAAGAACTGAAGGAGCGGTTCTCTCGAAAAGGAAATCAGGATCTTGATGAATCAACTTCAGAGTCAGATAATGACAACTTTTCAACATCCTCCTCAAGTTTATTGTTTCCACCATGGATGAAGCACATTGACAGTTCAGAATGTCAGACCTCCCGACACACGGAAGAAACATCACATATATCTGAATACAAGGTCCGGACTTCTACTTGGAAGGCCTTGCATGAGAAATTTTCTAGACATGATCAAGGAGCTGGTATTGGAATGACAAGGTACAGACCTGATTTGGAATTCAGTGGAAATGTCAGAGAAGCAATTTCTTTGTCTAGTAGTGCACCTCTCGGCGCCCCTCCATTATGCTCAATATGTCAGCATAGGACACCTGTTTTTGGAAAACCACCAAGATGGTTCAGTTTTGCAGAACTGGAGCTAGCTACCAGAGGTTTTTCTCAAGCTAATTTCTTGGCTGAAGGAGGTTTTGGGTCTGTTCACAGAGGAGTTCTCCCAAATGGCCAGACAGTTGCTGTCAAGCAATACAAATTAGCAAGTTCTCAGGGAGATCAAGAATTCTGTTCAGAAGTAGAGGTTCTCAGTTGTGCTCAGCACCGAAATGTTGTTATGTTGATTGGATTCTGTGTTGAGGATGGACGGAGGCTACTAGTCTATGAATATATATGTCATGGGTCACTCGATTCTCATCTATATGGTAATTCTATCACTGTGAAACACTAGTATGTCAACCATTTTATTTTACCATGAATATTATAGAATACACATATTTCTGCTTCGTCCAACACGTGGCAAGAACTTCCAAACCGAATAGACATGCATGTTATTTGTATAATATATCAGGATTGCAGTTTTACTGGAGCATCATTAAAAGGTGTTGTCCTTTCGAAACAATTACCTTATACCCTATCTTGCGTTAGCAACATTATAGGCAGCAAATCACTCGTCCTCCCCTTGAATGAAAAATGCTTTTGTTTGGACTAAAAAGATAAAGTGAGAGGAAGTTGAATGAAGTATGTTGATTCATGATGAGCATACTCCCACAGTCCCATACTATTGTTTTTAAGAAATCAGTGCTTCTACTTTTATTCGTAGATAACTAGATATATAGGAATATAAGAAAAAAAAGATTATTTGGCTTTCTTGAGGCTCTTCTTTTGTTGCGACTAACTTGTTCACTTAAAATAAATATTGTGTCTACAGGATGCAACCGAGATCCACTCCAGTGGTCTGCACGCCAAAAGATTGCAGTTGGAGCTGCTCGAGGACTGCGATATCTGCATGAAGAATGCAGAGTTGGTTGTATTGTCCATCGTGACATGCGGCCCAACAACATCCTTGTTACCCACGATTTTGAACCACTAGTATGGGAAATTGCTCATTATTACTTGACAATTTGATATATGATTTTTCTAGTTATATTGATGATGTTGGCTCATCTCTAATAATATATTTTTGATTTATTTCCTCGGGTATAAACTATAAATAATTTATTGCGGGCATAGAGATATTCCTTAATTCTTATTAGTAGCTTTTGTTTGGTGGAGGTCTCCCACGACATAGGAGTATGATTNTTGATTTATTTCCTCCGGTATAAACTATAAATAATTTATTGTGTGCATAGAGATATTCCTTAATTCTTACAAGTAGCTTTTGTTTGGTGGAGGGTCTCCCACGACTTAGGAGTATGCTTCAAAGATGTCAGTATAAATGGCTCCTAAACTGTAGTTGGTTAGCATATTCAAGTAAAAGGCAAAAGAGAATGATACTGAATCTTCATATATCTTATGTCTAAATATATGTTTTTTCATGACAATATTTTTGCTTACGTTGATCTATTGGTAGTTTTTACTGCTTTAGTTTTCTGGTAATGAGACATGATTATTAACTTGAACTGTTTAAAAACATTATGTAATTCAAAAAATTTACGTTCAAACTCTGAAATATTATTACAGTGTGCTATTTAACTTCTTCAACTCGATTCTTGTTATGATAGGTTGGAGATTTTGGCTTAGCAAGGTGGCAGCCTGATGGGGACACGGGAGTGCAGACCAGAGTAATTGGTACATTTGGGTATGTCTTGAAATGTTGGTTCTGTTTCTATATGCCGGAACAACATGTTTCAAAAACTTAGTTAGTTATTATGGTGAACCAGATATTTGGCTCCAGAATATGCTCAAAGTGGTCAGATTACAGAAAAAGCCGATGTTTACTCTTTCGGAGTAGTGCTGGTGGAGCTTGTTACTGGCCGAAAAGCAGTGGATCTTAACCGGCCCAGAGGGCAACAATGTCTCACAGAATGGGTGTGTGCTTTTCCAGTTTTGATTTTGAATGGCAGTTCCAGTCATCCATACAACTTGAGCGCAATTTCTATGAATAAGTTCTATTATTGTAAAATACTAAAAGAACATGAAACAGTTGTTATTTCCTTTCTTATGATTATCATACTTTGTAACAGGCGCGACCATTGTTGGATGAATATGCTATCGATGAGTTAGTTGACCCGCGACTAAGGAACAGTTATTCCGAACAGGAGGTCTACTGCATGTTGCATGCTGCTTCCTTGTGCATTAGCCGTGATCCACATTCACGACCACGCATGTCACAGGTATGGAGTTTTTCTCTAAAACTCAGCAAAAATTTTCCCGTAAAGCACGAACTATATTGAAATATTAGATTAGTCCTCATCGATACTGTTGATACTCATTTTGAAATATTAGATTACGACTTATAATCATTCTGAAACTGTAAATATCAAATTTGTGCCTGAGTTGCTTAATTTTTGAATGGGGTTGGGCCGAAGGTGATTCGTATACTCGAGGGAGATGCAATTCTGAATACGAGTTATTCATCAACACCTGGACATGATATGAGCATTGAGAGTGGAAGGTCATATCCTGATCATCATCCAAACCAACGAAATGGACAGTTAACTGGACGACTAAAGAACAAGGAACTGGTAGGTTTTAGTAGGAAGCTCTCTCTTGACACAAAAAAGTCTGCTTCCCAGGGCAAGAAATAGAGCCAAGTGGTCAGCATTTGAATGAAGAATTAAGACTTCGAATTTTTAAAATCAATGCATATAATCTATCACCTATTTTAAAGCCTCAATTGGCACTTTCTTCCTATTATTGTACACGTTTTGATAGGAAAAGTAAAGGCGGCGCAGTATACTGTAATTCGGCAGGAAGTTTAGCAAGCCCGTACCAAAAATACCAAGGCAAAAAACTGTGGGGATATATGTGTTTCCAGATGGTTTTATCTACCTCTTGCTTAGGTGTTCTATACTGTTAACGTATAACAATACATAACTCTGAAATTATAAGAATAGGTGAACTACTGAACTGACATTATCGTATATGAGTTTTAAGTTCAAAATCTGTAAACATTTCCTGGAGAGCAGGGCTAAGAAATTAAGCTCATGCACGAGGTTCTGACATAACAATTTAAATTTTAATGGTAATTTTTTTTTATTTCTATATGATAATAATCGAATTTCAGATTGGCCATCTATAGCTTCTAAACAAATGCACTTACATGTGATGCTTACAATAGACGTCGGCTATGCGTGTTTGAACAGGATCCTTAATTGAAATATCATAAACAAGCATATTATCAGTGGGAACAGAGTATAGATTCTCACAAGGAGACTGATAAAAAGTAGAGTATCTCATCTTGTATAGTACAAGAATTGGCCTACCTTAAAATAAGTCATTTTGAATTTATTTTCAGGTAAAAATTTCATATTTTGATAAATATTTTTTATACAAGTATTTAATGTATATTTGAGATTCTATAAGTTGCAAAAAAAAGTTAACTTTTTTCAGAAAAAAGTTTTGAATCTCTAACTTTGTCTTAAAATAAGTTGACTTATTCTGGAAAAAAGTTCCCCCAAACACCCCCAATATTTCATTTATCTTGAAAATTATAATAAGTTCAATCATAGAGATACTACTAGTGTACAATATTTTTATCAGTTCCGAGGGGTTAATTCAATTGGCGTGCATAAATATCATCACCTCGATCCCTAGTAGGAGTATAATAAATTATATAAATGTGAATCTCAACCATAAATCCCAAAGTTAAATAATCCACTACGATGCTGAATAATGTTGGGCAGTCGGCACACAATAACAGTGATACTCCAACATTGATGAAACCAGAACACTCCTAAACTTGACTAATTCTGAAATTACAATCTCAGCTATAACAAAAATTAATTTTGTTCCAATAAGAAAAATAAAGTTTGAAGTGTTGTTTCGAGATCAAAAACCGAATACATATATATCTAGATTATTCTGGAAACTTAGGTGTGAAAGAAGAGTCAAAACGGAGAAAGCAACGGACAAGGCCACATAATGATGATTACAAGCACAATTGGGAAGACGAGAATGTGAAATTCTAGTGCTAGCGCAAACACAATCAAGTGAAAATCAAATCAAATGGAGTATACGCGAGGAATAGAGAAACCAAGTAGGTAGCCTAGCCTAGCTAGTCACCAAACCAGCAGCGGCATGTTCATCTAAAAACAAATCATCAGTCTTCCTCAAGACACCGTGTACAATAACAACCGCTACTCCAATCAGCACCGCCGATATCACATTCCAGAACGCACCGGTAAACAACAACACTACGAACGTCACGACCGATAGAACAATCAGGACCGTACGATCATCAATCAAGCGGTGGAAGATCATCAACGGGTCGTCGCGGAGGAAGTACAAGTAGAGCCAGAGGACGATGAGTGCGGCCAGGACCATGAGCGAGATCGGGTGCCAGAGGAGACTCAACAAGAGGATTAGCAGGACCATGATGGCGTAGTTGGTGCGGAAGTAAGCCGCGTTGACTTTGAGGCGCTCGGTTGCGTCGCCTGACGGGAGAGAGATTGACTTTGCCAACTCTTTCCATGGCCGGCATGTGGCTAGACCTTCTTTCAAGTGGTGCTTTGCGCGGGAGAGGTACTCGATGGATGATGATGATGATGACGGAGGTGCTGCTGCTGATATTGTGCCGTAATTTGACATTTTCCGGCGATACAGACTTTTGAGAGAGAGAGTAATTAGGGAGACACAGACCGGGAAGCTGGTAAGAAAGGAAATGATAAGGCGGTGTTTATTAGAGACGTAATAATAATAATACACTACTGTATGTGTGTTTGTGTATATATATACACTCGACGTCTTTTATTATTAATTAATGCAACCATATATTTACATATATAATCATTCACTTTATTACAGCTTCGCCTCAATAATTTTGTAGGCATGTGCAAATTTAAATTGTTTATTTTTATTATTTAAAATATATATAAATATTATATTTATATATATAATCACATGGTAGGTATAATTATTTAGAATATTTAATTTTATCTTTTAGAAATTTTAATTTATATAAAAAATTATTCACTAAAAAAATCTATAAGTACTAAATTTCTATATTACAAATACGCATGTTTTCAAAGAAAAATAATTATAAATAATTATATTTATATAATATTATGAATTTAAACCTTATAACCGGGCCTGACTTTATGTACATGTATTAGAGTGATTTGATTGTATTAAATATTTAATTATTATTATAATTTATAAAAAAAATAGAATAATAATTCTGAATATACAATCATAATATTTTGAAATATGTATCAAAAATTAAAATAATAATTTTTAAAAACTAAAAAAATAGAAAAATTAATTACATTTAAATTTTTTTTCTTAAGAAAAAGAAAGAATCGTTTAATATACAACCCACTTCTCATTCGAAAACTTGTCCTTGTACAAAACTTCAAATTACGTCGGGCATTGATATGACAATGTGTGTGCTCTACTAAGCTGCTACTGAGGTCTACCATACCCAATCATGCTTTACTTTTTCTCTTTCCTTTTTCGGTAACGTTTATTTAATATTCACGTGCACATNGTTTTTGTTCCTAAAAGGTCGAAAAAACCATTCGAGCCTCAGATCTGATTCGATTTGGAGTTGTTTGGGTCTTTGTTTGTCCTCAATTTATCGGGTTTTCATGTTTTGCTATGTTCGGGTTGTATCGTTTTGTGTGAGTGCCTGTTGGTTTGTTAATTTAAAATTGATTTACATGATGTATTGGGGGATCTGAGAAGCATGTATCGAGCCCGTAGCAGTGACGAATTTTGCAAAAGGTCACCTTTCTCCACGAAAGATTGTTCATGGTGAGAGAATATATGTTTCTTCTAAAATAACTAAACATCGAACTATCAATGAATTTTATTGGATAAAGGTCAATTGTGATGTTACTGTTTTCGGGGATGATATAGATTTGATTTATCGGGACACCTTCGTTTTCAATCTTAGTTCAGAGAATTTTTCATATCTATATGTTAAATTTTGTTTGTTAAGTGATCTTTTAATTAGGTTGCTCAATATTTGATTTGAGTCTCTTAATTATTCCACTAATTACATTGATGCAATGTTGCTTGAGTTTTAATGAAAATGCTTATCTTTTGACCCAAAAAAAAAGTCTTCCCCATCCAAAACTATAGTTTAAAATAATTTAAATAAAATATTGTTCAGATTACTGAGATTCGAAGGATTAAATTCTTTTTTTATTACCACTAAAAAAAATAACCCACGACTTGTTTGATGCAATATACTCCTCATTTCAAATTATTTGTGTTTTCACACATTATAAGCTAAGTAGAAAAGGATATAAACTCTAAAAATTATATTTTAAATTTAAAAATAATTTATAAAGTTATTGGTCACCTTAAAATATAAAACATGCGGAAGAAACCAAAAAAAAAAACCAACTCGATTTAGAGTATTAGTATTGCACCTGGCCCAAAGAATAACGCCAATTTATGCAAATTTTGTGAAATTTCTCGGGAAATACAAAGATGTAGAGCTAGCCATTGGCTAAGAAACTTCCACGTAGTAGGAAATTATAAACCTAGATTGCTTCAGCTTAGCTAAACAGCCTAACTTATGTACTCGTATTACACTACAAGTTTACCTGTTGATAAGGTACTACTAACCAAAACTTGTTTATCTCACAGAAACTATGGTCATACGCGTCGCTGTATTTTAATAATGCCACGATGAGTTTCAACTGATAAAATTTAAAATACGTAGGAGAAGCGACGAGGTGTGTATGTACCATATAAGTATATACAGGGTACACACAATTTGAAGAGCTGGAAAATTGACTAATTTAATTAATCATCAACAATTTGTCTAAGTATGAACATGAGATTATATGAAATGGGGCGACAAATTGAACGAGCTGTAAGAGGGCACTCAACTTGATTGGGGGGCGACGAATGCATGAAGACGGCAACGTCACAACGAAGATGGTCACTGCTCCTTGCTCCTACCCACGTGTCTTGTTGGACTGACACTGACCCCAACGTACCATCTGCCACCTGCTGCCTTCTATTTTCTACTTTTTTTTAATGATATACACCTTTTTTCCTAAAAGAATTAGACCGTGTGAAATCTGGCATTTCTGGCCCAAATATTAATCTACATTACTCTTATTCCGTACATTCCTTTAATATTGCTTGTTGGGTTTTTGGGTGGGGGGTGTCCTAAATGTAACTTTGAGACCCAAGTAACAAGTAGCGTGGAGTGCCGGACACAAATAGACTGCCGGCGAAGCTACCTTCGCCATAACCAACGCAGTAAGATAATCCGCATCACTTCATTCCTAAATTCGAACCCATAATTTTTTGTCATAGAAGAAACTTAACATAATATCAACAAATCTTACGTTATGTTTGGTGGGATGAAATTTCTTTCATATCGGGTAAACAACAATGCTAAAATTTTCAAATATGAATCATAAATGCTTACATGGGAAGTTTATTTCGTTATACCTATGCCAATGCAGCTTNCCAAAATGAATCATAAATGCTTACATGGGAAGTTTATTTCGTTATACCTATGCCAATGCAGTTTATGCCGGAGATCCTCTACGCCAAATGGTATTAGTTATATTTGTCAGGTAAGCGTTCATAATCCATTTTAAGATCTCTAACATTTTTCATAGCTAAAATATGAATTTAAATTACAATTGAAACCTTAAAACCTTGGCTGACACTTGCACTTGGGAACCAACCTTAGTGTGATGATAAATTCAGACTCAAATCCCAAAACTATGACCCAAATAGATTAACCACCTTCTTGATCTACCGAATCATGCACATGCATGTTTTATTTTATTCCAATTTGGCTTCTTCTCGGCCGTGCAAGTGCAATACCACAACATTGACATGCCAAAGTAAGTTCGGATATGCAAGGGAAGATGTAACCCCGGAAAAAGACACGCGCACAGATTAATATCATGACTATATTAGACAGACATAAGTGTGACACACAAAAAAATATGAGATCACGATAGGTCATTTGGGAATGTTCTACACCAACTAAATTATTTATGAATAATGGTTACATACTTCAACTTAAAGTAAAACTAACTTGTTGGATTGCCTCTAAGACTAGCTTTCCAAACCTTTGCAAGTTTCATCTCATTTAAAGCCTACCCGTTGATTTCTAAATTAACATTATCAGAAAAAGCTCCTCCTATATATTATTTGGATGGTGTCAAAACCTACTATTACATTGTCCAAGAAAAATATCTTCTCACAAGATATAATATAATGGAGAGTTATCACAAGTTTCTACATGGAACACTAGAAGCTACTATTTTCCATGCCACGCCTTATACGCCATCTTTCCCATTCAATGTAAGCCCTTTCCTTATCTTAATTTATTTTCGCTGTCATTTACTTCTTGATTGTTATTTAGATTCTAGTTGCATCCTTAGAATCTACGTTACAACTGTTAAATTCCACAAAAGGGAAGTAAATATTTGATACGATATTGCAGAAACTCAAAATTGGGCCTAACAAAGTTGTCTTGTTTGAGATTCCCTTCTACAGTGCATGTCAACAGGAAAGCCAGCCTATGTGACCATCAGGATAAATAAACAAAAGGTAGCATCAACAAGCCAAGAAATCGACAGAATCTGGAATCAAACCTTACAAATTCTTTGTGCTCATCCGCCTGACTCGACAATTACAATCTCCTTGAAGACCAAATGCTCTACCTTAGGAAAAATATCCATTTCTGCACACCAGATTTTAACTGAAGCAAGTTTAATCAATGGTTTTTTCCCACTCTGCATGGATAATGGAAAGCCAGATCAACACCTAAAACTACGTTTCATATTATGGTTTAAACCAGCAGAACTTGAACCAACCTGGAGTAACTTACTTGATAATGGCGGGTTCACTGGACTAAAAAATGCCACTTTCCCGCAACGATCCAACTGCAATGTGAAACTATATCAAGATGCTCATCATCACTCTACTTTTCAGCCACCAAGAAAACTTTGTGGGACACCAAGAAAATTGTGGGAAGATGTGTATAGAGCCATTGATGATGCAAAATATTTGGTATACATAGCAGGCTGGTCTTTCAATCCCAAATTGGTTCTGGTAAGTAAAAACAATCTATTTTCCTCAAGCAGCTCTTTTCGCATCTCAAATCTGAGATATGAAGGTAACATATGCAGGTTCGTGATTCTCAAACAGAAATTCCACATGCACGTGGAGTGAGACTTGGTGAATTGTTGAAAAGGAAATCAGAAGAAGGTGTTGCTGTGAGAATCATGCTTTGGGATGATGAAACATCATTACCTATCATCAAGAACACAGGAGTAATGAGAACAAATGATGAAGATGCATATGCCTACTTTAAACACACCAAGGTAATATGCAAATTATGCCCCAGACTGCACAACAAATTTCCCACTATGTTTGCCCACCATCAGAAAACCATAACCGTGGACAGTCGAGGACAGTTGTTTTCAAGTAATCGAGAAATCATAAGTTTTATTGGAGGCTTAGATCTCTGTGACGGCCGATATGATACGGAGGAACAGTCCTTATTTCGAACACTCAATACTGAATATCATTCTCAAGACTTCTACCAGATAAACCTTTCTGGAGCTAGCCTTCATAAAGGCGGACCAAGAGAGCCATGGCACGATGTTCATGCCTGTATTTCCGGGGAGGCTGCTTGGGATGTAATGACAAATTTTGAGCAAAGGTGGACAAAACAATGTGATCCCTCTTTGCTAGTCCCCCGAAACTCCATAACAGAACTTTCTCAACAACTAAATTCACCTACTACCCCAACTGAAAAGAATTGGAACGTGCAAGTCTTTCGATCGATTGATCATGTCTCAGCAAATATAAAGTTTCGAGTTGAGAGAAGCATCCATGAAGCTTATGTAGAAGCAATCAGGCGCGCTGAGAGATTTATATATATCGAAAACCAATATTTTATTGGAGGATGCCATTTGTGGGAGAAAGATAAGCAATGTGGATGCACAAACTTAATACCAATCGAGATAGCCCTAAAGATAGCTAGCAAGATTAAAAAAAAGGAAAGGTTCGCAGTTTACATTCTTATACCGATGTGGCCAGAAGGAGCTCCAGAGAGTGAAACCGTACAAGACATACTACACTGGACCAGGGAAACAATGAAGATGATGTATAAGCTAGTAGGTGAAGCTTTACAGGACAGTGGTGAATTAAGCCATCCAAAAGATTACTTAAACTTTTTCTGCCTTGCTAACCGGGAAGAAAAGAGACAAGGAGAGTTCATTCCTCCATCTTCCCCTCATCATGCAACACAGTACTGGAATGCTCAAATGAAGAGGAGATTTATGATTTATCTCCATTCCAAAGTCATGATAGGTATATCAATCAAATTTTTCATAATTACCGGTTACTCATTTGATTCTACTCTTTAATTAGTTTTAGTGCAATTCAACAATCAAAATTTTAAAGATGGGATAAATTTGATGCAAATACATGGTAATCGAAACCTTTTTCATTTGCTGTGTCATTTTAGTTTATGACAGTCTTGTTTATTATGGTTTGTTACAGTTGATGACATGTACATGCTAATTGGATCTGCAAACATAAATCAACGATCAATGGATGGGCAAAGGGACACTGAAATTACGATAGGATGCTATCAGATGGACAATGAAGAAAATAAAACTACTCAAGGTGAAATATACAGATACCGCAATTCATTGTGGTATGAACATACAGGACAAGCTGAAGAAAATTTTCACTGGCCCGAGAGTTTAGAATGTGTGCAGAAGTTCAACTCAATAGGGGAGCAAATGTGGAAATTATATCAGGAAAAAAAAGTAGTTGATATGGAAGGTGTTCATTTAGTTGCTTACCCACTGAGCGTCAGGGAGGATGGCCTTGTTGAAGACCTTGTTGAACACAATGGCTATTTTCCGGATACAAAAGCACCAATCAGAGGGAGGAGATCCAAATTTCTACCTCCAACTTGCACCACATAACGGCAACGTAATTGTGCTCCAAATAACATTTCCACCGGCATACTTTTATGCCACAGAGTAGAGGTGGTTAATTCTGGAACAAAATAAAGCTCAAAGTCACGGGAAATCATGCATGATTTTCAGTCTATGCTTCCTACATATTCTTTCAATTTTTTAATAAGCTAAAAAATGTTAGCAATTAACTTGGTAACATCCCTTTCGCAACAAAAAAAAAACATGTTAACATCCCGTTCATTTGCATAACATAATTGACAACAACACTGGATCAAGTATCAAGACTAATTTTAATTAATACATACAAAGTACTGTATGNCCAAATAACATTTCCACCGGCATACTTTTATGCCACAGAGTAGAGGTGGTTAATTCTGGAACAAAATAAAGCTCAAAGTCACGGGAAATCATGCATCATTTTCAGTCTATGCTTCCTACATATTCTTTCAATTTTTTAATAAGCTAAAAAATGTTAGCGATTAACTTGGTAACATCCCTTTCGCAACAAAAAAAAACATGTTAACATCCCATTCATTTGCATAACATAATTTGACAACAACACTGGATCAAGTATCAAGACTAATTTTAATTAATACATACAAAGTACTGTATGCATGGGATGGTTGGCACTTCTCTAGAGGTTGTGGAGAATCAACGTTTAATACCTAGCTCCTAGAGGAAATGCAAAACTACTTACACATATATTTTGTAAATATTATTTATGGGCTGAATCTTTCTATCCATGGAGTTTGTGAACTTCTTGAATTGTCATTTCTTAGCGTGTCAAAAACAGATGTATTGAATTTTCTTCTGGGTGATATCTGCGATGGTTGTCAAGTGCCTCACGAGGAATACCGTTTCTCCCAGCCATTGTAAATCAATCTACCCTCTAAGAAAAATAGTTCAAGCTTAAATGTTTACATTAAAACTGAAAAAAAAAACATTAGATTGCTACAGGCTATCTTTAATATTGGCAAAACGACTTCGGGTGCCAGATTTATATATACAACACCACTAAATCTTCAATTGTAAAACATCTCATAAAACTATAAACTTGTCACGAACTAAAATATGTTCAATAAATGGGGATGAATTTTTTTAAAACAATAATAAATAAATAAAATAACATAACATAAGCTAATTTGATGTTGTTGCTCATAAATGAAATAAATAAGTATCAAAGGTTGACTTCAATCATTTCATTCCCAGAAACAAAACCTAGAATAGGTGATTATGAATATAAAAGTTGCCCTGAGTTTGAAGTTCTGGCTATAGGTAGTGATGGACTAATATGTATATACATACATATAAATTCATGTATGCATGGAATAAAATTTGATAGAGAATGTGAATTGTACCTTATGGAGAAGCCGAGACGATGATCGGGTTCGCGACTTTTGGTGCCGCTATAATGTGCGCGTATACCGGAGCGGAGGGGAGGGGAGCGGAGGGTGTTGATGGGTTATAAAATCTGATTAACCGGACTCAAATTCACCCTTATTTCGGCCGATCTAGTCTAAAATAAAAAAACCGATATTAGATTTGGTTAAAAAAAAATCAATTTGAATTATCTGGGTTGACTATGGATTTGAAAGTTATTTTAACCAAACTAGCTCAATCCCGATACTAATATATTATATGTTATATAATATATAATTATATTTTATATTTTTATGATAATTTATATATTATACATCAATAAATAATAATTATATATTAAAAAATTTGAATATTTATTAGATTACTTATGAGTTTTATAATTTTCAAATTTAATTGCTAACGTTGTTTTAGTTTTTCATCATTTATGTTGAGATATTAAATTTTATTATCACAATTTATGTTTAAATATGTGAAAATATAGAAATGTAATATTATTTATAAATCGATTAAATCGAACCAACCCGACCCAAACCGATTTCAATTGAGTAGAGTTGGGTTATATAATATTTTTTAATATAACGGTTTGAAAATTTTCAAACCGAATTATTTGAATTGAGTAGAAAAAACGACACAACCCGGCCAACCCGACCCATGAACACTCCTATCGGAGGGTCAAGAATTAATGTTAAGAATCTCGGTTAGCAAGTCAATTAGTATGGCAACGCATCGGTTCCGATAGGTTTTGTAAAATCTAAATCTAAATATTTTCCGGTTTTAAAATTAAATTTAAATCTAAATCTAAAAAGCAATATTCAAATCTAAATCCAGCGTATTTCAAATCGAATTGAATTTTTTCGGATATTCAAAAATTGAAAAATAATTTGATTAATTTAACTATTAATAACGCACATAAATTTTTTATTCAATATTCATTCTATTTATACAATAATTTATATGAATCTTTCACCACTTATTACCTTAATATAAAATATAATAAAATTTTAACCAAAAACGTGTTTATCACTTTATTAATCTTTTTTATTTAAATTGAATCACAATCGTTACATATTTTGAATATTTAAATAATATATAGATATATATTAACAAATAGACGAATATTAAAATAATTTTATCTTGAATAAATCTTAAAAGAAACATTGAAGAAAATATAATAAGATTATTTCTAAAAAAATAGTAAGAAAGTTAATTATACTAATATTTTGCCCGTATTTCGCACCCGGATTGAAAATTTTTTTAATTATTATCATTTTGTAGATATTTATTTAATTTATCCAATAATTTTAATAAAATATATCTTTATTATATTTTATAAGGGTATAATAAATTTGACTGAGTGATGATAACATATTATAAGAATATAATAATGAACTTCAAAAATATAAAATCCTATAAATTAAAAGAATTTCAATTTTTCAAATTAACGATTTGAAAACTTATTGATGATAACAACTGACTGTGAAATTGATTATTCGGACTTTTTAATTCATAGATTTAGATAGGATATATGAATGGAGATATTTCTGAAACACGCAAAAATTAATACTTTGATTGTTTAACAAAAATGAAATGAAATGGATTATATATAAGTTGTATATTTTTTGGGTCGCTCTATTCTACTTTATATTTTAAAAAATTGATATATACTATCATTATATAATATAATATATGTATATATTTTTTGTTACTTAAAAGTTTAATATAAAATGAAATAGTTCATCATATTTAACTACAAATTAAAATATTTTATGTTTAGAAGAGGAGTAGAACGAGAGTGGTAATATATTCTGAATAGTTCAGATAAAATTTTTAGAATATACTTATTTAACAAAATTTTGACTCGGTATAAAAGAAATGAACTATTAACAAATAAAGTCAGGCATATTTTTGTTTGTATTGATTCATATTTGGATGTCTGAATAGAATTCGGAGCATTCGAAAATTTTATGGATCTTACAACAAAAACACAGCCTGATGCATTATTGCTTTGGTGTCTTTTGACAGTTTTTTATTTTTATTTTTCTGATTTGATTTTTTTTCTGTTTTAGATTTAGAATAATGCTAAAGATCTAAAAAGTTTCTAAAATGTTTTTTCAAAAATGATGTAACAGTAATGACATATAAGAATAGAAAATTTTAATTTGTGTATTGATACGAATATACGTATGGTCCATTTTATTTATTATTTTGATAACCAATTAAAATTAGATATGTGTTATTTGAAACCTTTTTTAGAAAACAGTTTGAAGACTCTAGAATTTCTTTTAAATTAGATAAGATATTTGAAAATTTTTAATCGAAATTATAATTTCTTAACACTTGTTTTTTTGGAGAATGATCATAGATAAAAATAATCAAACATATATGGAAATTATAATTATAAATGAAGATTGAATCTATGAAAACATTAATCTATACATTTTTCTTATTATTATTATTTATTTATTTTTGAAAAAGAAAATTAAGTTAAGACCACATTTGCCAACATCCTTTTTTGGAATTTTACCGAATGCTTGAACGTTATAGCTGATTCTCTCCAAATGCAACAGTTGACTGGAAGTCAAAAAAAACTTATTATGACATTTAAAAATATATTTTACAATAATAATATTTTCATAATCAATTATTATATTTATGAAAAAACCCACCTAGGACTCGTTTAATTCATAAAAAATTAGCGGGTTGGAATCAGAAATGGGTTTAAACTGATATGAGAATTAAGTATTATTCTTAGAGCCCGTTTTTTAAAATTGTAACTTATGACTTAAAGTGTCTTAAAATGACAAGTCATGAACTTAAAATTTATGTTTGAGTAATTTTGACTTATAAGTGATTTATGAGTTTTAGAAAATATAAACAAAAATAAAAGTGACTTATAAGTAATTTATAACATATAGATTACTTTTATCAAAATAGGGGTAAAAAACATGTCACTGAAAAAATACCTAATACGTACTTCTGGCTTTAAGTTGGCTTATTTCTGACTTTAAGTCGGTTTCTAACTTATTACACAAACAAATATTTTTAGCTTAAAGTCCGAAACAACTTTAAGCTCCCCCAATACCATTATTTATCAAAAATTAAACAACACAATTATAAATTTTTTATTTAAATAATTAAAATATAGTTTTAAAAATAAAAATTGAATTTTTATTTAATTTCTCATACCTGTGATTCAAACCTACTTTTCTGGTAAGATATTAAAAACTCATACTTTATGAGTTTTTTTTTGAATAACTAAATTTTAACCCGTGCGATGCACAGATATTTTGTTTTATTATTTAAATTATTGATTTTAAAATCTATTAATATTTTTATAATTTTTAAGGTCATAATATATTATAATTATATTAGTTTTTTAACTTATTATATATTTTTACATCAATCAAATTAAGTATGAGTAAGAAAATTATAAAATATTAAAAATAAATATGCACAATGAAAAAAATATAAATTTATATTATTAATATATAAATTTTTGTTATTCGAAATATTATAAACATGATTTTTAATATATCAAACACATGTTTAATATATTTAAGATTATGTATATTATATTTAAATATATTTTTGATAAGATATATATTATATTTATTTTATATAAAATTTAACAAATGTTATGGTATATGAATATAATATATATGTGTCTTTTATAATTATTGATTTGTATAAGTTTTTTTATGTTGTTAGATTTTTAGTAGTATAATATTAATTGAAATTTATAAATAACTATGATATATATATATATATATATAATTTAAACCTTCCATCAATAAATAATTGATGTTATTATATTGTTAATGAGATTTAAACTTTAATTTAATATTAAAAAATAAAACGATACAAAACAATTTTTGTCATAATAATATTTATATCCTATATTTTCATACTAATATATGACATGTTCTTTATTGAACCCAGCATATTACTCTATATTAATATTTAATGTGTGTTATGACGATTCAATATGTGTAATAACATTTTTAAATTCAATATAATTTTCTCATATATAAATTGATTAATTTTAAAAAATGATTAATTTATAATATTTTAATTTAATTTATTTTGTTTATCAAATAAGATGATTCAAAGTATGTGATAACGTGTTTTTGATATAATATTATATATAATATACTAACAAAATAGAATGTGTATTTAATATTTTAGTCTAATGTTTGAACTGTTATTAAGGAGTCAAATAATTATTTTTTAAAAGAAAACCTAATTTCTTCAATTTGATCCAAATCAATGAATTAATAAGGTTTCCGAGTTCTTAGTATAATATTTTTTTTATTGTGGAAACCCGCAACCGCTACCCTTTCCGAGTTCTCAGTATAATAATTTTTCCTGTAAGTGTAACTGGTTGTCCGTATATTAAATATTTTTATAGAAAAATTTTGGATAAGAAAATTTTCAATCCTCCTCTTAGAAGGAAAATTCATGCCTCCCTCCATCTTTCCATATGTATAACCCTAATATTATATCCACTCTAATTTAATATTAATACATAATAATGTCTGATATATGACATGTCTCTATATAAATCCAATATAAAAAGTATTTTAATCTTTTAAATCAATTATAAAAAAGTTTTCTAAATGGAATATAATTTTCTCATAAATATTCGTAACTATGTGTTATAAAAAAGTTTTCTAAATGGAATGTTGGACTACCTCAGAATTAAAGATAATTTTGCAAGTTTCGTGTGGCCTGTAAAATCATCTAATTCTGATTCCAGAAACTCAAAACATGGCTCAAACAATGTCTACCAGATAAATATCACAATAATTACTCTTATTATATACATGATATAATTAGCTTTATAGCGTTACAAATGAATCTGTTCTAAAAAAATTCAAGGTGAACCAGAATTAAATATGAGACAATCTTTATCACTTAGGTTATTCAATTGTACTCTATTTTATGAATTTAAAATATGAGTTATAAAATATAAATTTTTTAAATAAATACTATAAAATACCAGAGTTCAGGTTGAAGAAAACATTTACTCCGTATCTCTAAACATCAATAAACCAAACAACTCTTAAAAACTTTAAAAAAGATGGCACGTTTTAATACAAAAGCAGAGGATAAATTAAACTCCCAAAATAATTAATCCATTATATTAGGTGGAGGTGGAGGTGGAGGTGGAGTGGTGTAAAAAAGGCAATACTCCAGTTGTAAGAGGAAAGCAGTGCTGCGCCGTCTTTGCTTTGTTGAATTTTAAAAAGAGACAGGCGGTGAGTGGATCCCAATTGGCCGGTGTGTCTGGTCAGATTTCCAAATTGCATTCTTTAATCACAACCGTTGATCATAAACGAGTCTCGTTATCTACCTAGTACGAGTAGTATATATTGCACGGCACGTTAATCAGCGTTTTTTTTTTTAATTTTTAATTTTTTTTTGACAAAATCAGCGTATCTTTTTACCCCATACAAGTTGTTTCATTTTCTTTTACCTGCCTAACTTTATTTTTAATACTTGTTCTCAATTTTTGTTGGCAACTGAAAATAATTAAAAACTACAAAGTCAGATCACGTATACATTTTAATTTAATTCAAATTACAAATCACCTTCACTGTTCCCAAGTAAATTTTGTATGAGTAATTACAACGCGATTGCATATTTATTAAAGATTTGTTAATAATTTAATATTTAAAAAGTTTGTATGATTTCCACGTAATAAAAAATGTAAATAATTATCTGTTTTAAAGTATATAATACTTCCGAAAAAGGGGAATGTTTTAAATGTTAGATTAGAATTAGTTATAATTATTTGTGAGATCCTTGTTGGTGTTTCGTTTGCTTTCACCGTCAAATATCTTCCGGGTTTTTCAACAACCAGTCCAATCGAGCTTCAACCCATGGGTATCACTTGTGATCTACTTGCTTTCATTTCCCTTATTGCTTTACTTGTATTAATTACTGATCGCTAGTAAATTTAATTTCTTAATCACATTTAATTGCCCAGCTTCAATTTGATCTTGCTTTTTTTTTTTAGGGCTTTATACTGTTTTTTTTCAATGCGATAAATTAAGTTGATTAGATCAGAGATCAGTTCAATTGGATCGTAGTTTGGAAGACTAATTGAACTTGATTTGAGCTTGTTTTAGTTTTCTAGTCATTTGATTTGTTTTTAAATCGTGGATGGAAGACGAGACTCGAGAGCAATTAGATTCTCGAAAACAGTAATTGTAGGTTTATTTTCTTCTTGTGAATTCCAGAGAATGATAGATGCCAGGTCCAAGGTTTCGTTAAACCCCAACTTAGCAATTCAACCAACAAATGTGATTTAAGGCGTTGTCGTAATTTATAGCGTCATATTTTATTATTCTTATGCACCGAAAACAGTGATGTTTTTTATTCAAAGATTATGCCAAGTTTAAATTCCAATGATTAGAAGATGTCATGGATCAAGGAAGAGCTTAGGCTATTGTATAATAATTTTCTATGTTAGATTCAAAGANGGATTCAAAGAGCTTGACCAATGTTGCATTAAAGTTTCATGTGCGATGAGTACTAAGCTGTAATCTGTATATTGACTGTTTTCAGGTAAAGACGGTGAATGTTGCTCCACTCATCTCATAGAAGGCGATGGCACATTCAATGCTTCTGGGCTTGAAAATTTTATGAAAGAAGTGAAGCTATCTGAGTGCGGACTTTCATATGCAGTAGTATCTATCATGGGACCACAAAGTAGTGGTATGTATTGTCTTTTATATAAGTAAATACATTCTGTCTAATAATGATATACTCTTGTGAATTTTTGGAGAACCAATTCTCAATGTTGTGATAGAATTTAATTGACGCCATTTTCTTCTTGATACCTGAAAGTACTAAAAAAGCTATTTAATGAGTAGTCTCCATGGGGTTATGCTGTTCTAGTCACGCGTGATACAATTTATCTGTGGTTTTTTCAGGGAAAAGTACACTACTCAATCATTTGTTTCATACGAACTTCAGGGAAATGGATGCCTATAGAGGAAGGTCTGCATAATAATTTTCTTTGCTGAATGATATTTAAAACCCGACCAGTACACAAGGGATCTTACAGTATCTAATTCATAACAGGTCCCAAACTACGAAAGGTATATGGATGGCAAGATGTGCTGGCATTGAGCCTTGTACCATTGTAATGGATCTGGAGGGTACTGATGGAAGAGAACGGGGAGAGGTGTTATGTCGTGTCTAATTTACACTAATTATTGAAACCATTCCTCTGTGTATTTACTTATGTTTCCTCTCCTGAACTAGTTATCTATTTATTTTATTACAGTCGCATATTTTCTAAGTAAAATAAAATTATATTACTCTTTTTAACCGTTTGAAATTCAACGAGGGTCAGTCTTAAATAAGATACAAATTGATTGATTTTACATGGATTTACTTCTTTTATGGGGAACATATTTCATCAGAATCCTTCTAATATCAGTATCTGCCACTAGTTTCTTTGAGTTATGGAGAGATTATAAGCATAATATAAATTGCTGCTACTCACTTAACTTTCTGAACCTTAATTTTACAGGATGATACTGCATTTGAGAAGCAAAGTGCCCTCTTTGCCCTTGCTGTTTCAGATATAGTACTCATAAATATGTATGTTTGCTTCAGTTTTTAGCACGCACTTGTTTATCATCTTGGTTTAGAAAATACTAATTGATATATTTAGTTAGATTTGTGGTCTCAGTTCTCTTATATCTTTTGATACTCAGGTGGTGTCATGACATTGGACGGGAGCAGGCTGCA
>QRFB01008061.1:0-14640 GCA_008931105.1 Oenanthe javanica
GTCTATATTCAACTAAAATATTCACACCTAACTTGCATACATTTATGAATAGGTCTATATAACAAAGACAATGCTATACTTCATGTCTCAGTAGTGCAATATTCTGAATACAACTGCGATTCCAACTTCCATAAGAAAAAGTTGAGTTGTTAGCCCCAAATGGCTCGCAGATTTGGATATGCTCTCTTATATGCCCTTTTAATTCTAATATTTATTTTATTCTTCGTTTCATTTTCCGCAACCATACGTGCTCAACCCTATCATCCCCCCATTAAATTCAGCCATGCTGAAAACAAGGTTCATTGCTTCTTTTATATATATACATGTACTTTTATCGTTCTCGTTCGAAAAAATTCTTTATAAGTTACTTATAAGTTGAGAAAAAAATATTTTTTTTATAAGTTATTTATAAGAAAAAAAGAAGGGGCCTAAACACTTGATACATAGAGAAGTTTTGTTTTAATTTTTGAAATAAAAAGTATTTTATTTTCGAATAGCAAAGATTATAAGAATGATGATTGTGATTTTCAGGTCAAGGCAGATGAAGTGGAGCAAATATGTGACAGAATCGGGATAGAAGAATGCATAACTAAAAGGACACTTGATGCTCACATTGATTACATCTACACCCAGGAAAATAACCCGTAGAGGAATTAAACTAAATCCACATGCGGAACAAATTGATTGATCAATATTTATTACAGAATCTTGATTATTCCATGCTATGCATAATACAGTAGTATATGTTTTCTTGTTGTAATGTACAATTTAAAATCCATTAATTAATGTGGTTTAGCTGCATTGTTTTCTACTATAATACATGATGAGTTGCCCTACCTATATTAAGAACTCTTATTTAATTTTGAAATCTAAATATTCCAAATCACATTTATATATAGCTTGTAAATTAGTTTGCACTTGGGTAGTTGGGTGTATGGTGAAAATTATTTGGAGGATCGTCAATGATTAATATATTATATATTTAATCATTTGTTTTAGCAATTACTATGTTTATGTCCTATTAAATTTATTGTTAGATTAAATAATTTTGTAAGGAATTTAAATAAAATTGTTATTTCATATTAGTGGATCATATTGATCAGTATTCGATGGATCTCAAATTATTTGTTTAGAATAAAGAAAATATATTAATTTATTACACAAAATCTATTATTTATGAAAATATAATTTAATAAAATATTAATTAGTAGAGCTACGTAATGTGGTAAATTTAAAAATCTCAACACCAGTATTATGTAAAATAAGATTTTAAATTCCTTCTTTCATGTATTTTTCCCATTTGTGTTTTAAAAGTCTAATCAATCAAATTCTAAATTACAATTTCAAAATCTTTATTAATAATTTTATAAATATAAAAAATTCTTATTAAGACAGATTAACCTAAATTTTAATGATATTTGTTTAAAAATTATATTATTTGTATCGAGAAAATTACCAAATTACCTAGTTATGAATATGTGTGACCTTAAATACCATGAACGGTGATGGTGGCCTTTTTACCTTTAAACTACGCATAGTTTAAATGTGTATAATAACTACACTCAATAAGTCAAAAGTCAACTACCTAAGAATTTATACATATTTTAAAATGAATTGTGTAAGTTGTATGTCTCCCAAAAACTGTTTCATCACAACATTGATTATATGAATATTAAATACACATCATTGATTCATGTGAATGGATTTTATTTTATACATGCACGCATGATAATCATGCGTATCCTGAGGTACGAATATAAAATATGCGCATATCTTTAAAAAATACAACTTTTTAATACATTCAGCGCATTCATGAAATGCGTATAATAACCATGCATATTAGGCATACTTGTTCTATCAGATAAAAGGTCACTCCTTTTGAATATTGGTATTTTAGTTTTTTTAATAAAAAAATAGGTATTTTAGTCCTTAACCCATTTATATCATATAATTTATTTGTTGATAAAAAAAAGTCAATTTGGGCTTAAAAAATAAAATATGACTAAAATATGGGATCGAAAAAATATAACATAAAAATTAATGTAAAAATATATATAATACATTTATAGTAAATTTCTAAGTAAGAAACAAAACTCATTAAATCTCCACTGCCCTTAATTATGATACACACTATACTATTCTACCACTGGTTACTTACAAATCCGATAATTGAACATATCATTTTACCTGTAGCTGGGAATTCGATAAATAACTACTAATAAAATATAAATAATAATATTGTTTAATCAAAATCATTCTTTATTTAAAAATTATAATTATATATGTTCACAGTTCACCCATAAAAATATAATTACATTTTGAATAGAAATTTATTTTTCAATTCAAAGGAGGGATCAAGAGATCGATCCCACTGCATGCATATGCAGGGATTTTGGTAAATTGAATGAAGCAATGACCAGTATTGCTAGTTATTGCTATGGAGTTGAACAAACTACAAAAGTCACAAGTAAATTTATTTTTGCAGATAAATTGGTTGTTGGTAGTTAAAGAGGCTACTCACCAACTAACTTGTTTCTTGGTGAAAATTAATAACATATTCAACTTTTTCTCGAAAGCATATAATATTTTAAAATATATAAGCTATGTGCAATAATAAATTATTATTTTCATTCTACAATATTTTACTTAAATGCATATTTGTGGATATTATTGATTATTGAAGAAAAAACTAGGTTTAAATATGATATGGGCTAAAAGTAAGTCATAAAGACACAATTAATGTATCATTAATTAAACCTAGTATATTCCAAATGCTTGTACCCTTGAAACGAACTAAGGAAATAAATCCTAGGATCAATTGAATTTGTAATCCAAGAATCAACTGGATTTGTAAGTCCAACCAAAAGGCTCTGTTGAAAGCTTAGGCCCATTAAACCATTGTTATTAATTAATTCCATAATTAATTAATAAAGGCTCAGTAAGGACCTAAGAAACCTGTTGAAAGCCCTCATCCTAGAAGGATCTAGAAACCCTAACAAGGGAAGAGTCTAACTACATGGAAACTACTCCAAGGAGTAGCCCCCAAGATACCTCAATCAACAAGGAAACATATTCCTACATGGAAACTACTTCTATCACAAGAAGGATCCAGAATCCTTCTAGGAAGTTCCTTACCCATCAAGGTTCATAAACCTACTCTAATTCTTAGACTCTCTACATCTATATAAAGGGCTCAACCTCTCATTCTTAGAACTACGTTTGGCTTGATTCTCATACAAACTGATATACGTAGGTATCTTGTGAGGGCAGAATTAAGCTACGAAACACAAGTGCAACCATTAAAGCTCGACAAACTCTGACACACATCGCAATAACTACACCCTAGTATTTTATGCATAATATTTGGCGCCTTCTGTGGGAAGACAACATCAACCATGGCAAGAACACGAAGAGTTGACGGAGACATCGTCCCTACCACAGGAGACCCGACCACTGTGATTCCTTCTAATGAAACTCAAACCTCTGAGGTCCCCGTTACCACCACTATTCCTGCTGGAACTCAAGGTCCTAGCACTCAAAGGCTTGGTCCATTCAGTGAAATCGTTCATTCAACCAATCCTGAGGAAGTCATCTATGGATCCAACCCTCTATCCCAGGTAACTCAAACACTTTTTATTGCTACTACTCCTCCTCACGCACAAATTTCCACTATTGTTATCCCAAGTAGCACTGTTGCCCAACCTGGGCTTGGACTCTCCCAAGCTTATCCCCCTCCTTACATCAGAGGGTTGGACCTACAAAATTATGGGCGTAGAGAAGGGGTCCGTGATTTCTCAGGACCATACTCAACTGATGATGAAAGCTCTGAAGGCACCGATATTAATCCTAGGAGGAGAAGGCTTGGTAAGGAACCCGTAGGAAACCAACGTTCACAATCCTATAGGACACTAGAACAGAAAATTGCTTCCTACGAGGCTGAACTAAAAGAGCTAAAGAAAAGCTTAGATCGGCAGGTCAGAAGGCCAACCCCAAGGCGTGAAGCCCCTGACATCATAGAACTAGATGGAACCCCTTGAGGGAAAAGAATGGAAATTGCAAGGGCTGACCCCACTGAGTTACTAGCACTCGGAGATCCTGATGATCTGACACCACCCTTTACCGAATCAATCATGAACGATCACATCTCAAGTAAGTTCAAGATTCCCATCATTAAGACTTATGATGGAACATGCGATCCAGCTATAGATGTAAGAACATTCTCAAATACTTTATTATTACAACCTATCAACGATGCTGTGAGGTGTAGGGCTTTTCCCCAAACCCTGGGGGGCATGGACCAACGTTGGTATAGCCGGTTACTCCCTACTCCATTGGGTCCTTTAAAGAGCTCAACAAGGCCTTCATAAGCCAGTTTATAAGCGGAAGAGTGCACGAAAAAAGCTCATCTTCTCTTATGAATCTAGAGCTGGGAAAGAACGAATCCTTGAGGGACTACTTGAACCGTTTCACCAAGGAAGCCTTGAAAGTCCCAGACTTGGACAAAAAAGTGGCTATGATAGCCTTATAACAGGGGATGACTGATCCTTACTTTAAGAGATTTCTGGCCAAGCATCTCCTTCTCCAAGACAGAGCAGGGATATATATTAAGGCTGAAAAAAGCATGAAGAAAACCACTATATCAGTGGTGACACATGAGAGTAATAACAAGAAGAGAAAAGGCAATCAAGAGTATGATGCCCGAGACAAGTATTCCAAGACATACAAGGATTCAGAATCTCCCCCTAAGAAAAATAACATGGGGTAAAAGTTTGTTGAATATGCAAGGCTGAATACGCCTCGAAGCCAAATCCTGATGGATATTGAAAGGGATCGAGACCTGAGATGGCCTAAACCCCTGAAGTCTGATCCTGAAAAGAGAAATAATAGCGTATTTTGTCGATTTCATAGGGATACGGGACATGGCATAAATGACTGCAGACAATTGAAGGATGAAATTGAACTCCTTATTAGAAGAGGAAAAATTTCTAAATACACTAAAGATGGAAGCCAAAATAGGCGTGATGATAACAGAAGAAATAACGATAGTCGGGATAAGGATCCCCAGCCTAGAGGACCAGTTATTAATATGATTTTCGGAGGACCCATAGCTGTAGAGAATTCAAGAAATTCAAGAAAAGTATATGCACGAGAAGTTATGCAATTTATAGGAGAAGCACCTAAACGTGCTAGGACGGAGATGGTCATACCCTTTAATGACTCAGACTTGGAAGGGATAAAATTTTCCCAAGATGATCTTCTTTTCATAGCCCATTTAATAAGAAATTCAGAAGTAAAGAGAGTCCTGGTGGACAATGGAGCATTAGTTGATATCTTGTTCTATGATGCCTTTATGAATATGGGGTACATAGATTCTCAGCTAACCCCTTCAGATGTTTCAACCTATTATTTTAATGGAGTGGAATCAAAAGTGGAAGGAATCATTCAACTGCCCATGACAATGGTAATAGAACCTAAAAAGGTCACTCAGATGCTAACCTTTCTGGTAATCAAAGCATCTTCTACGTACAACGCCATCCTTGGAAGAACAAGCTTGCATGGTTTCAAGGCTGTTTCTTTGAGTTATGACTTAAAGATCAAGTTCCCCACCAGAAACGGTGTTGGGGAGGGAAAATAAGACCAGAAAATGGCAAGAAGTTGCTACGTGGCAGCCTTGAGACTCGATGGATTCAGGGGGCAAGTTCTACCCATAGAGGACATGGACTCAAGAGAAGACGAAGAAAGAAGGGGGAAGCCAACGAAAGACTTGGTTCCAATTCCGTTGGTTCTAGAAGAACCGGAGAAAGTCATATATGTTGGGGTCTCATTAGAAGGGCCTATGAAAGAAAAATTAATGAAGTTCTTACAAGAAAATGGGGAATTATTTGCTTGGATAGCTACTGATATGATAGGAATTGAACCCAAACTAGTCACTCATAAGCTTAACGTGGATCCATGACGGAAAACAGTAAAGTAAAAGAAAAGAAATTTCGCTCCAGAAAGGCAAGAAACCAAAAAACAAGAAGTGGAAAAGCTCTTAGAGGCTGGATTCATCAAGGAAATTAAATTTCCTGAATGGCTTACTAACCCTGTAATGGTCAGAAAATCCAATGGAAAGTGGAGGATGTTCATGGACTTTACTGATTTAAATGATGCATGTCCAAAAGATTGTTTCCCTCTTCCGAGGATCGATGCACTTATAGATACCACAATGGGACATGAGATGTTAAGCTTCATGGATAGATTTAGTGGATACAATCAAATCAGGATGCATGAGAATGGCATTGCCAAGGTATCTTTCATCACTGACTTTGGTGTATTTTGTTATCTTGTTATGGCCTTTGGGTTAAGAATGCAGGAGCCACCTATCAAAGGCTAGTAAATAAAATATTTAAGCATCTCATTGGAAAAACCATGGAGGTCTACATATATGATATGCTAGTCAAAATTCTCGATAAGGCCGACCATATTGAGCACCTAAAAGAGGCTTTCGAAGTGCTGAGGCACCACAAGATGATGATAAACCCTGCAAAATGCACCTTTGGCGTAGGGTTTGGAAAATTCTTAGGAATGATGGTCTCTAAAAGGGGGATCGAGGCCAATCTAGACAAAATTAAGGCCATACTCGACATGGAACCCCCAAAGACAGTAAGGGATGTCCAGAAATTGACAGGAAGAGTTGCGGCCCTGGGAAGGTTCGTCTCGAAATCTGGGGACAAATACTTACCCTTTTTCAAAATGTTGAAGAAAGTAAAGGATTTCGTGTGGACAGAAGAAAGTCAGATAACCTTTGACGAACTGAAGAAATATATGGCTTAAGCTCCGTTGTTGGCAAAGCCAAGTCCCGAGGACATGTTATACCTGTATTTGGCCGTATCCGATAAGGCCCTGAGTGTTGTCCTTATAAAAGAAGAGGAAAAGATTCAAAAGCCAGTTTATTATGTAAGCAAGGTCTTGCAAGGAGCGGAACTTAACTACTACAAGATTGAGAAGTTTGCGCTGGCCTTGGTAATGGCCTCGAGAAAATTATGACCTTACTTTCAAGCACACAAAATCGAGGTATTAACTGATCAACCTTTGAGAAACATCATACATAGCCCCAAGGCAAGTGAAAGGTTGATTAAATGGGCCATAGAGTTGGGAGAATTCAACATCAGATATAAGACTCAAATGACAATTAAGGCTCAAGCACTTGCTGACTTCATGGTCGAATGTACCATCAACAACCAAGAAGTCGGGGGACAGAATAGTGAAGAGACAACTCCTAAAGAATATTGGGTGCTAAATTTTTATGGGGCGTCAAAAACAAAATCTAGTGGAGCAGGCTTGGTGCCCAAAGTCCCAAAGGATTCATCATTGAGTATGCTTTTCCAACAACCAACAATGAAGCCGATTATAAAGCTTTTATAGCAGGCCTGGGCTTGGCCAATGCACTAAATGCCAAATACCTCAAAGTCTGCGGAGACTTGAAGCTGGTAATATCCCAAGTAAATGGGGAGTTTGAAGCAAGAGAAGAAATTATGGTTAAATACCTTCACTGGTAAAATCTATAATGACTCAGTTCGAAGAATTTCATATGGAATATGTTCCTAGAGAAGAGAATGTAAAGGTTGATGCCTTATCAAAGTTCGCCTCATCGGAAGCGGATGAACATATGGGAAATGTCTACTTCCAAGTCTTGAAGACCCCCAGCATCAATGCAAAGCTGGTAGCCCTGATAAGCATGGGCAGTTACTAGATGGACCCAATTAAAGCACACCTTCAATCTGGATAGACGCATGCCAATGCCATGGAAGCCAGAAAACTTACTGTGAGAACATTAAGGTACGCTCTTATTGATGGAATTCTCTATAAAAAATCTTTTGTTATTCTATACTTGAAATGCCTAAGGCTAGATGAATCCTATGAGGCTTTGAAAGAAGTACACGAAGGAATTTGTGGCCAACACTTGGGGGGCAAAGCTTTGGCTCACAAAATCACCCGTTTAGGATTTTATTGGCATGACTTGTTAAAAGATTCGAAAGAGTATGTGAGAAGGTGTGATAGGTGCCCAAGAAATGCACCAATCGTCAGACAACCTCCTGAGATGTTGACGTCCATCAATTCCCCCATCCCCTTTGCAATGTGGGGAATGGACATCCTAGGACCTTTCCTAATGGCTAGCGGGCAAAGAAAGTTCATAATCGTTGCAATTGATTACTTCACTAAATGGATTGAGGCTAAACCACTAGCCAAGATAACCACAAAACAAGTATCTCAATTCTTCTGGGAAAACATTATATGTAGGTATGGAATACCACGAATCCTGGTAACGGACAATGGCATAAAATTAAACAATAAAGAATTCAAGGAGTATTGCAATGATAATGACATCGAACTACGCTTCACATCTGTTGCACATCCCCAAGCAAATGGGCAGGCTGAGGTAGCCAATCAAATCATCCTTAATGGACTCAAGAAAAGGGTCAAGCGTTCTGCTAGCACATGGGTGGATGAGCTCTTGCCAATACTCTGGGCATACAGAACCACTCATAAATTCACCACTGATGCAACTCCATTCTTCCTGGCTTATGGAGCCGAGGCAGTGGTCCCAGTCGAAATATCACATGTATCCCNATATCCCTAAGAATCAAGGCCTTTGAGCCTGAGGAAAATAAGGAAGTGATGAAACTTCTATTAGACTTGATTGACGAAGTCAGAGACAGGGCTCATGCAAAGATCGTTGAATATCAAAAGAAGTCGTCTTTCTATTACAACCTAAGGGTTAAAGAAAGGTTTTTCAGACTAAGGGACTTGGTCCTCAGAAAAGATGAAGCTTCCAGAGTAGGCCACAAAGGCAAGTTAGCCCCCAACTGGGAAGGGCCGTACAAGATAAAATAAGTTAAGGGAGGAGGATCATATATCCTTGAAACCCTAGAAGATGTTGAGGTGCCAAGAACTTGGCATGCCTCAAACCTGAAGGTTTATTATGCTTAAAGTATTTAACTATGATTTTGTTATATTTAGTAGGAACTAAGTAGAAATAAGGTTTCATGAAACCATTAGGATGTAAGAGCCTTTCGCTCCAGGCAAGATTTCCATTTTGTAAGGGTTGTGCCCACTTTAGCATCGAAGACATTATTAATAAAATTTTCAGCCTTATGGAACCTTAAAAAACATGTGTGTTTATCCTAGTTTGACAATCTTTATTAGTTTTTTTATGAAAAAAGAATAAGAAGCATGTTTGGCACTTCGATTAGTATCCCATTTTTCTATGCTCGATAAAGTGTATTTTATCAAATATGCTAAGGCACAAAAAAGAAAAATACAAATGACAAAGGACTTTTTATAAAAAATTCTTGGGGTTACATAAGTTAAAAACAGAAAGGAAATACAGGACAAAATGAAAGAAACTAAGGGAGGTCTTCGATATCCTCATCCTCCCCCTCCCCTGTCTTTTCTTCTCCTTCTACCTCCTTCCGAGCATTCTCCTCAGTTTCGGGAGTAGAATCGAAGACCCGATCATACTCGTCTAGGGCCTCACCACCCGACAAGTCTCCCAAACCTGTCCCTTCGGCGCTAGAAGTCAATGCCAATGGTTGACCCATTGGACAAGGGAAGTCGGCCGGATCAAAAAGGTCAGGGTGTTTGGCCAAGACGGCGTCGAGGCACTTCTCCCAAGCCTGAGCACAAGTCCCCGGAAAAACCATGTCGTCATGCTTATCAATAAAAGCATAGAAATCTTCCGACTCCATGTACTCGTCAATCACGGCCTTTTTCCCGGCCCTTAGCTCTTGCAGCTCTGCATGGGCTGCCACCAGTTCTTGCTCCTTCTAGAGCAGCTTCTTTTCACTGATGGTCACCTTTGACTCTGCTTTGGCCTTGCCTTTCCTTTGGGCCTTATCAGAAAAATGCCACATCTTGGCTTAATGGGCCATGGTATGGAAGTAAGTGTTGACCTGTTCAAAAAGCACAACATAATGAGAAACTAGGAAAATTGAAAAGCAACCAAGTATAAAAAGATGGGAAATAAATAGGGCTTACCATGGTAACAGCTTGGGCCCCTAAAGTCTCCGCCCCTAAAGTGGGAGATATAGGAATTTGAGGATTGTCCTTAGGCAGAAGCGAAAGCTTCACTTTATTGAAATTCCTTCACCTGCTCCACCTGCTGAGAATGCAACTCGCGTTCAGTAAAATGCTTATCAGAAGAATATTGATGATGCGAATGATGTTGCGTGTCTCATGTTGGCAACTATGAGTGCTGAGCTTCAAAAACAACATGAGCATATGAATGCTTATGAGATGATTGAACACCTTCAAAGAATGTTTGAGGGACAAGCTCGTCAAGAAAGGTTCGACACGAGCAAAGCACTGTATGCTTGCAAACAGGGAGAGCGTGAACCTGTTCAACCACATGTTCTGAAGATGATAGGTTATATTGAGTATCTTGATACTTTGGGTTTCCCGATTGGTTTGGAAGCTCAGATTGACTTAATCTTGCAACCTTTGAACAACAACTATACTCATTTTGTTATGAAATACAATATGAATGAGATAGACAAAACACCCACTGAATTGTTGGCCATGTTACGAACTACTGAAACCAACATGAAAAGGCTGAACCTGCGGCCATGTTGATGGTAGACAGCAAAGGTAAGGCTAAAAGGAAAGGCAAATGGAAGGGAAAGAAGAAGATTGGATCTGCTTTTGGTCCCAAGCCAAAAATCAATCCAAAACAGGCTTTAAAGCCTAAGGGAGCTGTTGCAAAGGGTGATTGTCACTACTGTGATAAACCAGGTCATTGGAAGAGAAACTGTCATGCTTATTTGGAGGATCTGAAGAAGAAGAAGGATGGTCAAGTTTCTGATTCAGGTATTTATGTTATAGAAGTCAATTTGTCTACTTCTACATCATGGTTATTGGATACTGNATTGGATACTGGATGTGGTTCTAACATTTTTATAAATGTGCAAGAGCTGCAAAGGAGTAGGACTTTGGCAAAGGGAGAGGTCGACCTACGAGTTGGCATTGGAGCAAAGGTTGTTGCCTTAGCTGTAGGGACTTATTATTTATCATTGCCCACTGGGCTTATTTTAGAACTTGAGAACTATTTTTACGTGCCTGCAATTTGCAGAAACATTATTTCGGTTTCTTGTTTAGACAAGAAAGGTTTTGCATTTTTAATTCAGAACAATAGTTGTTCCTTTTCTTTGAATAATGTTACCTATGGGGTTGCACGTTTATTTAACGGTTTATATGTTCTTGATTTAGACACTCCTATCTATAATGTGAATAACAAACGTCTTAAAATAAATGACTCAAATCAAACATACCTCTGGCACTGTCGTTTAGGCCATATAAATGAGAAGCGCATTTCCAAGTTACATAAGGATGGATACTTGGATAAGTTTGACTTTGAATCATACGAAGCATGCGAACCTTGTCTCATTGGAAAAATGACTAAAGCTCCTTTTACTGGACAAGGTGAAAGTACCACTGAACGATTAAAACTTATACATAGTGATGTATGTGGCCCTATGCATACTATGGCAAGAGATGACTTTTACTACTTTATCACATTTACTGATGAATTCAGTATATATGGATATGTGTATCTTATGAAGAACAAATTCGATTCTTTTAAAAAGTTCAAAGAATACAAAGCTGAAGTAGAAAAGCAAACTGGCGGGAGTATTAAGACTCTATGATCTGATCGTGGAGGTGAATACTTAAGCCATGAATTTAAGAGTTTATTAAAAGAGTGTGGTATTGTATCACAACTCACTCCTCCCGGAACACCACAATGGAAGGGAGTTTTTAAAAGGAGGAATCGTACTTTGTTGGACATGGTACGATCGATGATGAGTCATGCATATCTTCCAATTAGTTTNCACTTAACCGAGTTCCTACTAAAACGGTTCAGAAGACTCCATATGAGAAATGGACTTAGAAATGTCATAGCATGTCATTTATGAAAATTTGGGGATGTGAGGCGTTTGTGAAACGTCTAACTTCTGACAAGCTAGGACCTAAATCAGAAAAATGTAATTTTGTGGGATACCCAATTAAACAAAGAGTTATTGTTTCCATAATCCTTCAGAGAACAAAGTGTTTGTTGCTCGAACTGTAGTGTTCCTTTAAAGAGAAATGTTGTCTAAGAAAGACAGTGAGAGGATAATAGATCTCGATGAAATTCAATACATACATGATAACATTGAACCGATGGAGGAACCCGAGTAAAATGTACAAGAAAACAATACTACTCAGGAAACACAGGTTGTTCGTAGGTCTGGTAGGATTCGCCATGAGCCCGTGAGATATTATGGATTTCTCTTGATTCAAGATGTGATATGATGCTTGTGGATGAAGATGAACCTCTTACGTACCAAGACGCTATGAACACTTCAGAATCTAAGAGATGGCAGGATGCCATGAAATATGAGATGGAATCCATGTATACTAATCAAGTATAGACTTTGGTTGATCCACCTGAAGGGGTAAAACCTATAGCGTGCAAGTGGGTTTTCAAAAAATAGACCGACATGGATGGTAATGTACAGACCTATAAAGAACGATTGATGGCAAAAGGTTTCAAACAAATTCGTGGCATTGACTATGATGAAACCTTTTCACCAGTGGCTATGGTCAAGTCCATCAGGATTTTGCTTGCTATAGCTGCTTACCATGACTATGAAATCTGGCAAATAAATGTCAAAACCGCTTTCTTAAATGGGAGCCTTGAAGAAGATATGGATGTGTATATGACACAGCCTGAAGGTTTTATTGATCCAAAGAATGCTGGAAAGGTATGTAAGCTGTGTCGATCCATTTATAGATTGAAACAAGCCTCAAGGAGATGGAACATTCATTTTGATGAAATTTTCAAAGAGTTTGGGTTTATTCAAAATGAAGATGAACCATGTGTTTACAAGAAGGTAAGTGGGAGCAATGTGACATTCATAGTATTATATGTTGATGATATATTAATAATAGGGAATGACATTCCTTCTTTACAGGCTGTTAAGACTTGGTTGAATAAGAATTTCTCAATGAAAGACTTAGGCGAAGCGACCTATATTTTAGGTATCAAGATCTATAGAGATAGATCAAGAAGAATGATCGGCCTAAGTCAGAGTAGATACTAGTCTAATCCAGGTGAAGGTCACTGGACAGCAGTCAAGAATATTCTTAAGTACTTGAAGAGGACTAAAGATTAATTCTTGGTATATGGAGGAGAAGATAAGCTGGTTGTAAAAGGTTACACCGATGCTAGTTTTCAAACAGACAAGGATGATTCGATTTCTCAGTCTGGGTTTGTGTTTTGTCTAAATGGAGATGCTGTAAGCTAGAAAAGTTCAAAGCAAGAGACGGTTGCCGATTCTATAATGGAGGATGAGTATATTGCTGCCTGTGAAGCAGCCAAGGAGGCTGTTTGGATTCGGAAATTTATTGCAGGTCTTGGTGTGGTTCTTTCAGTCGCAGATCCGATACTTTTATACTGCGATAATAATGGAGCCATTTCGCAGGCTAAGGAACCAAGGTATCATTCCCGAACAAAGCATATACTCAGACGATATCATCTTCTTCGAGAGATTAATAATCGAGGGGATATACATATATGTAAAGTGCATACAAATGATAACATTGCAGATCCACTGACCAAGGCTTTGTCGCAGCAGAAGCACGAAGGTCATACTAGTTCTATGGGTATTAGATAGATGAGAGATTGGCTCTAGTACAAGTGGGAGATTGTTAGTATTGGTGTCCTAGAGACAATACTTTTAATGTTTTATTGAAAACAATTAAGGATTATGTTTTATGTGATTATTTAATTAATATTTATTATGTCTTTATTTACTGCGTCATAAATTGAAAGAATAATAAATGTCCTTGGAATATTAATACGTAATATATATCTTTAAGTATGTGACTTAAAAATGAGATTATATGAATAATATTTTATTCCTAAAATTCCATAGTCAAATATTATTATTTTAGGAAAATAATAATGCAATAAGACTAGTATGTTTGTTGACAGATGATCACATTTCATTGGTCATAGGTATGGTGATACTAAAGTCAAGAACATAATTGAATGTATCAATATATGAAACTGGAAAGACCCGCCGTGAGATTTTACATGTTAATAAGTGTCATAAGAAATCTCACTGTGATAATGATGTAATGATCCTCTGACTGGAAATCTTTATATTTCTATATGAGAATTAATATACTTTGATTACACTCAAAGTTACCTTTAACCGGGTAATGATAAAGGTGTACATTGGGTATGCTATGAATCGTATGAGGAATATGAATGATAGATATAGGATTTAACCCTCCAATTCTAGGAGTGATATTATTGGCCTCTTGATTGAGTGAGACTATGAAATGCATGGCCATGCTCAAATATTGATTTGTTTAAATAGTCTACTCATTGATCAAGGAAACCGAGATTAAACGTTGAAGAGGATGACACTATACATGCCTCGAGTTTGATCTATAATATAAGGTTAAAGAGATTATATTACATGGAACATTATTCACGAAATGTTTAATTGAATCTCCAGTTATTATTGTTACTTGGGTAACAATGATGTATTACTAGATGCCACTCATTGTTTATAATTTTATTATTAGATAATAAAATTATTGCCAACGTAA
>QRFB01008062.1:19712-32730 GCA_008931105.1 Oenanthe javanica
TCTTCCAAAGATTATAATTATCTTTATCAAATGGAGGAATTTTAATGCTACTCACTCTTTGAGTACTCATATTAAAATAATGGAAGATTAAAAAGATTTGAGATTTTTAGGAATTAAAAAGATTGCGAATTTCTAAGAAATTAAAAATTTCAAATTTTTAATGAATTAAAAGTTTTGAAATTTTTAATACGTAAAAATATTAGGATCTTGATTTTTATGTCAATCAGATGGCTCTGATACCAATTGTTAGGTCCAAATGATTGTAGAAGGGGGGGTTGAATACAATCTCTATTAAATATGAAATTCTGTTTCGGATAATTTTTTATTAAACAATCTTAATTTTTTATCACGAAATAATAATCAAAGAAACACAGTTCAAGTAAAATACTTATATTAAACTTGATGTGGGTTACAAGATTAAATCAGATAAACACTAATAGCTCTTTAGAATTTCTACAGAANCTTCTGAAAATTCTAGAGAGATTTTAACATGAAATACCCTTAGAATTTATTTTTAGCCAAAATAGAAATTGATTAGAATTGTTAGTTTTTAATTTTCTGATCTGAACTTATATTTATAGGCAAATCAGATGTGAGAGACTTTTTCTGATCGGGGAGACTTTCTTTGGTTGGGAAGACTTTTTCTGATCGGGGAGACTTTCTTTGCTCGGGAGACGTTTGAAGCCATGGAAGACTTTTAAAGCTTTGGGAGACTTTCTTAAGTCGGGGAGACTTTCTCTAAAATTCGGGGAGAGTTTTGAAATATCTCCGGGAGACATTTCAAATGTCTTCCCAAGTAAAACTATCAGCCAACATGCTTATGTATAACCTTTAAATTAATTTAAATTCTATTTCTTTTATTATATATCTTATAAATTAAATTAATTCTTTTTAAATTAATCTAAATAAATAGGATACATAATAAATTATCTTTTTGATAATAGAATTAAATTAAAGTCTTCTTCATTCTAAAATAATTCTAAAATAATTAATTTCTTAATCAATTTAAAGAATAAATTAATTCTAATTGAATTAATTTACCAATTAAATTAACTAAATAATTTAATCAATTAAAAGAGAATTAAATTAAAGTCTTGACTGCACAACCATTGTTGATATATTTCAAAGTATTCCGTCTTCACACCAATATTTGTAGTTGACCACTTTCTTCTGTAATAAAGAACTTTCTCTGTATTTTGTCAACACTCCGTGTACTGTCTGGTTCACGAGTGATTCACAACAAATAGAATTCTTCACTTAACTTTTACAATGGTTCACTTCTGTTCCTTCTGACTTGACTATTTCTGATGTTACACAAATTGAAATCTTCTGACACTATAGCTTCTTCAAACTTTAAATACTCCACTGAGGCATGATCAATTAAAATTGAGCTTTTTTCAATGTAGTACTACTTCAAGTCTGTAGATTGACTTTGATCTTTTTTTCTTGTTAAATAATATCTGCTGAAGATTCCTGTGACAGATAATATATTTACTTATAAATTATCTATGTTTGAGTTGAGTTGTCATCTCGCTAAACAAATAGGCTTCTAAACATATGTCTTTCAGGCTATTACACCTTATTGGGCCCAGGACCCAACAGTATACATAGGGCTGTCAAACGGATAATTCGGATACGGATCTGTGCATATCCGTATCTGAATCCAAATCTGAATCCAAAAATCTGTATCTGTATCTGAATCTGGATTCGACGAATACTATCAGGATACGGATAATATCTGAATCACAATCCGATTTTTAATAAGTTTTTTAAATTTATATTAAAAATTTAAAACAGATTGCAAAAAAATATTAAAAATTTAATTCAATTTTTTTAAATTGAGTTAAGAGTTAAACGGATTTAAGTCTATTTATTTTTTTTAAATAATTTTTATTTATCTTTTCAATCTAATTTTGTTATCTTAATAATATTAAACTCAAATGATATTTTTATATATATCTATAATATTTTTACAATTATATAAAATTTGTATAAATATATTATTAATGAATATATATGCACACACTACAAAACTAATAGAATAAATTTTAAATTATTTATATATCATATATATTTAATTTCGGATTCAGATTTTTTCGGATACGAATATGCCTATATCTATATTCGTATCCGAAATTGACGGATTCAGATATGGATAATATCCGGTTTTTCTCGGATACAGATAATATTCGTTTTATGTCGAATACGAATGTAAATATTCCGGACGGATATTGGATTATTCGGATTTTTTTGACGGCCATAAATATACGTATATATGTAACATGCTAAACGAGAAAACGTATCAACCTATTACGTTGGACAATTCAGCATATCAGTCAATTACGGAGGCCGAATTAACGTTATCCGTCGATAAATAAGGCCACATATATGGTTTTAGGAATTTTGGACCCTCTTTTTTAATATGTAAGTAAACATGGCCTTAACCACATTTTAGGTTGAAATTAATTTCAACTGTATAACTAATTTAAGTTGTATTTTAAGTTTTATTTTAAGTTATATTTTAGGTTATAAATTAGGTTGCAAATATGGTTATAAAATTGTAAAACGTATTTTTACAAATATTTTCTGAAATTTAAGTTGTAAATATAATTGTAAAATTTTAAAACATATTTTTGCAAATATTTTTAAAAAATGATAATATTTTTGTTAAAAAAATTTTAAACTGGGATATTTATGAAAAAAACCCTAGAAAAAATGTATGGTGCTTAAATGTTTGCGCAAAGATTTTACATTTATTATAATAGACATGAATTTATTAATTTTAAATTTTACATAAATTATATAATATTGTTTTAATTCGATTTTTTTTGATTTGATTATAATTTATGACCACAATTAAATCATTCAAATTGGTGTCATTTTTAATTTTTATACAATTCAATTTTTATTAATTTTTAACAATTTTAATTCGATTCCGATTTTAATTCAATTTTTTACTAACAACCATCTAAATCATGATTTTAGCTAAAAAGCAAAGAGACCTAACGGAGTGTCGTAAAAATCGTGAATCGGATTTAATTGATAAAGACATGGAATAACGATTAATGGGATAAATCAACATGAATCAATCAAAACAAATTTTTTATAAAAATTAATCAATAATTAATTAACATAATTAATCACCAATTTTAAAACAGGTAGTCCACAATAAAAAAAATTATGAAGGGAAAATCAATTAAGACATCCTTAAATTATATAATTTTTTGAGTTTAAATCCTTAAACTATTTTTTCCATAATTAAGTCCTTAAATATATGATGTTTTGATTCAAGTCCTTAAACTAAGGATTTAATTAATAATTAAATTGATGTTTGTTAAAAAATTTAGACAGAATGATCTAATTTTAAAATAAGAATTAATTTTTGAATTCAATTAAGAAATTATTTAATTTAAGATCTTAAATTCAAAAAATTATATAATTGAAGGACTCAATTGCAAAAAAAAATAATTTAAAAACTTAAATCTAAAAATTATATAGTTTAAGGACTGGATTATGAAAAAAATATTTTAAGCACTTAAACTCAAAACCGCCTAGGGAATTGCTGATTAATTTTCCCTTTTATGAATTGTACCTCTTATATATACTATCCGTAAGTTTTGTATCTGTATAACTCTTCAATAAAATTTAGAATATTTTTGTTTATTTTACCATCTCCCCTTTTGTTTACCAGAGATTTCTTGTTATTTGCCTGCCAACTTTGCCTAAAAGCACCCTCATCCTCATTTCTTTCATTGTAGGTAATCATTATTAATCTTTTCTCTTAGAATTCACCTTTATTTTCAGTTCTGTAATGCAAATAATAATCTAGCTATTCTTGCATTATTACTTGTTTATTTATATACATTTTTGTTTGTTGGGATGTACAATATTCATGTTCTTGAAAATTGTTTGAATCCTTGGACTTTCTAGGGTTGTAACAGGTCATTTTAGGGTTAGAATTGTTGGGTCATTAATAAAAATCAAATCTTGTACTTAAAATGATAAGAAAAATTGTTGGGTCATTCATAAAAATCAAATCTTGCATTTTAAATTCATATTAGGATTTCTTGCATTTTTTTATTTTCTTGCAAACTAGAGAATTGAGAAAGATTTTGAACTTAACATATTACTCTGTGTGTGTGTGTGTGTGTGTTTTATCAAGGCAATTTGAGGTATGATCTTTAAAGCAATATGGATGCTATTAGTCTATTACTGATGTCTCACCCCCATTTATGGTATTAGAAAGTGGTTACAACAAGGAAATAAAAGATGGAATTTGCGCGAATTTGGATGATATGAAGCAGGTGGCAACTGGAAAACCACCACGACGCCAGCCGGTTGCAAGGCATAATAGTATAGGCTCAGCAATACCTGGTGTCACTGATTTGGTATGCTATCTCTTTTGAAATTCAATGTTAAAAGTAGCTAGAAAGCCATTGAATAACTAATAGTTCTGGGTAGCTTTATCATAATGCATTATATTTCTGTTCTTTAAAGGGATTTACCTATGGAAGTTTTGCTCTAATTGTTAACAATTATCTTGGGAACTGGCATGAACGTATCAGTCTGTACTTTGCGTTATATTATTCTTGACACCCCATTTTCTTGCCTGGATTAATATATGTGGTTATGGTTATCTTATTTTACACCATGTTAACAATTCGTAGTTGAAACAAAATGTTGATAAGCTTCCGCCCCATTTTTCAAAATTACAACATGTTAACCTCTGTTATTCTTCTACGTCATTTTAATACAAAGAAGTCACAATCATAACAGCTCTTATATGTTATCTCACATACCCTTTTCTACAGACTACAGATACAAGTAATGTGACTAAAATCCCTAGTTGTTTTATACCTTGTCAGGAATCTGAACTCCGAGGCATTGGCATTAGTTCACCGCCAAATGGAAAATTAGACTATTTNGGTTGTCACTGATTTGGTATGCTATCTCTTTTGAAATTCAATGTTAAAAGTAGCTAGAAAGCCGTTGAATAACTAATAGTTCTCGGTAGCTTTATCATAATGCATTATATTTCTGTTCTTTAAAGGGATATTTACCTATGGAAGTTTTGCTCTAATTGTTAACAATTATCTTGGGAACTGGCATGAACGTATCAGTCTGTACTTTGCGTTATATTATTCTTGACACCCCATTTTCCTGCCTGGATTAATATATGTGGTTATGGTTATCTTATTTTACACCATGTTAACAATTCGTAGTTGAAACAAAATGTTGATAAGCTTCCGCCCCATGTTTCAAAATTACAACATGTTAACCTCTGTTATTCTTCTACGTCATTTTAATACAAAGAAGTCACAATCATAACAGCTCTTATATGTTATCTCACATCCCCTTTTCTACAGACTACAGATACAAGTAATGTGACTAAAATCCCTAGTTGTTTTATACCTTGTCAGGAATCTGAACTCCGAGGCATTGGCATTAGTTCACCGCCAAATGGAAAATTAGACTATTTGCCAGTGCTTCGATCAGGAAGTTGTGCGGAAAAAGGACCGAAGCAGTACATGGAAGATGAACACTTATGTATAGATAATCTTGTAGAACAACTAGGTGCAATTGCAGATTTCCCTTCCCCTGGAGCTTTCTATGGGGTGTGTTGCTTGTTGCTAATATTACAAATTCATTATATTCCTATGTGTAATGGTTGATGTCTATCAAATCAACGATGCTTGATGTCTATCGTATGAATATGACTGCGATGTTTGTCCCTCTATGTTGCGTATACAATTGATCTTTTGATCTTTTCGCATTCTGTGAAACTAACATGCTCTGTGTTTTTTTTTGCAGCTTTGCCTTCAAAATTATAACGAAATGGAAAATATTATGGCTGTTTATAGCATGTTTTTACTTCTATTTGACTAATTCACATCTAGATCTAGTAGCTTGCAGAAAAATAACTGTCATTAATATGAAAAGGATGTGCATGCAGTAGCTTGCTCACAAGGAATGGGTTTTAGTATAATTAAGATATGTAGTATATCGTAAACTGTTGGAGCTTATATTATCCTTGAATTCTTTTGTCTTCTGTCTAAGTTTTGTACCTTTATTCTACTAGGCAAATCAGTGCCTTGCATGGAAATATTTTGCACAGCTGATCACATCACCTTTCTATTTTGGATCAAGCCTTATTGGTGCCAAAGCTCTTTTTTTGTATAGAACAAAATATATTTAAACATAATTACGGTGATTTTACCACTGATATGGAAACCTAGGATACTCTTGATGTGGAGTATATGACATACTATTGGCTGGCAGTAGACGTCAACTTTACTCCTCTGGATACTTTGAAGTTTGAAATAAGCAAATCTTTATTGCATTTTCCACTTTTCTGGCCTTTCTCTTCCCGTGAACCCTTGATATCCTTTCTTTAAAGAATATTATAATTCAACTCCTTAACGAGTCTCTGAACATCCAACATATGATAGGCGTGTTTTCTCTTTGTTGAAAAAGTTGCTTTACTACATGGTATATATGTCGAGGTAACTATCAAGTTATGTACTTTTTCTAATGTGTCCACTGTCCTTTTCATTTATGTTGCTAGATTTTTACAGCTTTCTTGAACTATTAGGTGAAGTATTGTTTGAAACTGACTTTGTTTGAAGCTGGTTCGTCACTACATAAAATTGCATATGATCTTAGGGGCTGAATGCATAAAGATATACGTATTGGTGACAATATCAAGAATATTAGATTTGCTTAAGATATAAATAAGGAGATATGCCTTCATATTTGCTGTAGAGGAACTATGCATTTGTGTTGTTTTATTGATTATTATATTTAAGGCTGCAGGTGTCCTACTGTGGTTATATTATATGTAGTACGTGCTATGCTTCCTATTTCCTTGATGGGCAATTACTTGCATATTTAAAAATAGTTTAAGAGATTAAAAACTAGTTTCATGTGTCATATCTCATTACCTAATAACTAATTCCTTCATTTGTTGTATTCCTTAATTGACATTTTCTAATTTACATCAATAGGTGTTTGACGGCCATGGTGGTACTGATGCTGCATCATTTATAAGAAAAAACATCATTAAGTTTATAGTTGAGGACTCCCATTTTCCTATGTGTTTGGAGAAGTCAATTAAGAATGCATTTCTTAATGCCGATAATGCATTTGCAGATGATAGTTCTCTCGACATAACCTCTGGAACCACTGCACTTACTGTTCTCATATTTGGAAGGTATGTGCAACCTGAAGGTATCAAGTCATTTTCTTTCAGCTAGATTTCAGATTAATAAGCTGTCATCAGAATTAACTTTCAAGCATGCTCAAGTTCCTACTCAAGTCAAGCAATTTAGCTTTTATCAGTCTATCCATCGGAACTTCGTAATGCAATTGTTGCAAACAAATGTAATTTTCACTAAAAAGCCATACAAGTAATTGATAGAATATTAGAAACTGTAGATATGCTACTAAATATTTTTTATATGTTGCAATCGTACTCAGTAATATATACAGGATGCTTACCTACTTACCTTCTTTTTTCTTTTTTCGTTTTTTAGCTAAGTAGCTTACCTTATGCTACCTTTATTTTATGCAACACCTAATGTATGAGTCCTATACTTTCAAATTCAGAACATTGGTTTTGAGCTTTGAATGTTGAAATTGATCAAAATGTATAAAGGTTCTTTGTTGGTTAGAGACTCCTTATCTACCTTTATGAGTTCATGAATCTCTTTGGACATCATATTTCTCATCAATTCTCTATAGTTCCTTTTGTTTATAATAATTTATCAACTTAAATAGTTTTAGAATACCCATGTCAATGGATCACTTTAGTTGCATGATTACATATCAAATTTTCTATTTTCTCTGTGTTTACAATCATGATTGCTTATGTGGCAATACATTGACAGAATGATGGTAGTCGCCAATGCTGGTGATTGCCGGGCTGTACTGGGGAAACGAGGTAGAGCAGTTGAGCTGTCAAAAGATCACAAGCCAAATAGCACAGATGAAAGAGCAAGAATTGAAAAGCTAGGTGGAGCTGTTTATGATGGTTACCTTAATGGTCAATTATCTGTATCACGTGCGCTTGGAGATTGGCACATGAAAGGCCCCAAGGGCTCTGCTTGCCCCTTGAGTGCTGAGCCAGAGTTACAGGAGAGACTATTGGCTGAAGAGGATGAATTTATGATCATGGGCTGTGATGGCCTCTGGGATGTAATGAGCAGCCAGTCCGCTGTGACCACAGCAAGGAAGGAACTGATGTTACACAATGATCCAGAAAGATGCTCAAGAGAGCTAGTGAGGGAAGCACTCAAGCGCCATGCATGTGACAATCTGACGGTTATCGTGGTATGTTTTTCTGTAGATCCTCCCCCTAGGATAGAAATCCCCCAAAGTAGAAATCGCAGGAGTATATCATTGGAGGGACTTCAACTACTTAAAGTTGCAATGGAAGGTAACTCCTAGAAATTTGGGCAAAAAACCATTGGACAGACGGGGAGCTGAGGTTAAGAACCTTTGACAGCCTGTATAATGGAGGCCATTGATTCCAACTGAAGGGTACAATTTTACCCAGGCTGCTGTGGCACCCCCTTTGTGCCATAATTTATAAGTATGACCTTTACTTTTATCATTTTTTGGTTTACTGATGTAAATATAAGCATGTAGGAGACTAGACGTTTGTTGTATTAAACAAGTNTTTGTTGTATTACACAAGTGTTTGGGCCATATGCTAAATTAGTTCTGTTCTCCAAGGCGGGCACTAAATTCTTCCTTTGTAACATCAAAACACACTACTGTCTGATTGTCCGTGTAGTCTATGGCTTGTTTCTTCTAATGTTTAAACCAACTAGTTAGTAGCATAAATCTGAATCTTTCACGAAATGGACATGTCCATCAAAACTTTGTTTAAATTTTAATACAAGTAAACAGCAGTATTAATAGCATCTAATAATGCAGATTGTGTTAGCAAATGGTAACAATCTACTGGTAACCGTAATAAGCAGTTGCCAAATAAACAAATACAGTTTCTTTGGTAGCACTTGGGAAGCAAAAATGCACAATCTTCCAACTGTTGTAATGTCTGAATAGTGATTGACAACTGTGTACAGTCGAATGTAAGATCTATAGTTCTTCATGATTGAAAGTTTCTTCTTCAGTGGAACTGCTGTTGATACAAAGAATACAAAAAAATTAGTTCGAGAGTCCTGGATGTTATAAGAGACCCTAGTGCCACAAAAAACTTAAAGAAGGTTAGAAAGTATATAGATGGCATACACCAGTCTACAATAAACTTAAATCAGTATGGCCACCACCCTTAACACTCATTATTATCTTGACAAAGTCATGTTTTTTTTATAATTTTTTTTTTTGCTAAATAAAGTCACATGGTTTCAATTCCAAAATGAGCCCGAGATTGGACAAAGCATGGTTCAAATAATTAAAATTACCTTTCCTGGTTACAGTGTCTACTGAGATCTTGACATAGAACCTTGCTTACGTCTCCTACCTGAACAGACCCTTTCTTGATTAACTCTGCAAACTGGATTATAAAAACTGTGATTAAACCTTTCATTATTTTTTGCTAATTTTGATGAAACATTTATTTGTCATGTACAAATAAAATGATAATTGAAGGTAACAATTCACCTCGTCTTCAGTTTCCTCGAGTAACCTAGCCACGATTAACATTAGTTGATCAGTGTTGGTGAATAATCTAAAAGCAAAATCTACTTTTAACTGGAAATGTACAAGTTGCTATGAATTATTTATTTTTCTTAAGTATAACTTAACCTTATTCACTCACCTTCCACAATAAGATGATATATCCTTTGAGTACGCCCGAGCTTCTTGTTTATCTGTCATGAAAGGGACATATTCTTATTAAACAAAGACATCTCTGTTCCTATTCTCCTTTCTCAGAAAAAACAAAATTATATCAACCTGAGGAAAAAATTGCATAGCTGATCCAACCATCAGGTTTATTAGTTGGATATACCGTCCTTATCTTGTGAATTACAAAGAATAAATTAACAGAAAAAAGTTGGGAAGAGGGAGTGTTTTGCCCACAGATGTCAACGACCCAACAAATCTCAGTTTAAATAATTGTGTTTTTAGTGTTACTAGTCCTGAATATAGCAGTATGTTGCTTGTATAATTATATTGTGCAAATATGTTAAAGGAAATAATACACACCCAGTTACTGCAGAAAGAATACAACAGTGACTTTGTAGTCATAGTGTATAAGAGATGTTAGCTGAGGAAAGGTCAAACTAGTACAGTGACTAATATATGTACATACTAGTAGTGAGAACATCCCAGTCGGCCACCTTGATCCAAACTTGTGCAGTTGAATTTATCTGCAAAGAGGTTAGCAAAGTATATGAATCTCATAAGATAACTATCAACTCTGTATTAAAAGAACACGTAGTACAATCCAATGGCATACAGAGTATGAGGGCAGGCAATATATGCAGAACTATTGATGAGCTTATCTTTGAATATTGTAATTATAGCTTATTATCAATGAAAGTGGATCATAAAATTGTGCTGACTTTGTAAGATATGCAGTATTGCAGTTTATTAAAATGCTTGTATCTGCCTTCATAATAGACCTTGTTCAGGGCACATTGTGCTTGCAAATATAGGTAGATATCTAAGAACAGTGGTACGGAGGTTCTGGTGCCCATTACAATGAAAGTAATAGCAAATAGTAAACTAACAGCAGGTTGATAAATTTACCGTCAGTAACTTCATTTCGCTAAATTGCTCAAGTAAGATAATAGTGGACCAAAAAATTAACGTCAATAGTGTTAGTCTTTTATCTTTTCTTGTTAAGCCATTCCTTAAAAAAGTTTTTTATACTAGGTGTCTTTTCGGGCCTGGGAGAGTTATATGCCAAAGCAAAAAATGAAAACAAAGAGTGCATAACGGAATAAAAAGTTACCTTCTCAAGTGTGTAATCTTGCATCTTGTCGCAAAGCCCATCAAGAAGTTCAACAACTCTCAGTTCACTTACCCTATAAACAGTGGTTGCACAATGTAAATATTAAGAGGGAAACATATATTTCAATCAATGCAGGTATGATCGAGCAAACCTACTACAATGAAAGTAAATTGGGGGGGAGGTTAATTGCTTGTTTAGTTGGGTCAATAATGTGGTATTTGAACCACTTGTACATTTTCTTTACTCAAGTTTGAATGTATTTCTTAATGCCGGTTACAGAGAGATCCCTGGACTGATACCTGTAGTCTATTACCTTTCCTTTCCGCTGGCCTTTGGAGTCCAACCGATGTCTCATATCCAAATGATTTCTAGGTCGTTCCTGTACACAAAATATGTCAGGTTACATCAAGCTGTTCATGTATATAACATCTACATTCTAAACACATGTATTTAGTTTCATCCACAAACTATCGTATGCTCATTGTTCAGTAAACTAAAAAAAGTACAACATGAAGAGGCAAAAACGTGAATCTTGTAGCACTGAAAAAACAACATATCCATATAATTAGTACAAAAACTGTTAGAATATAATATAAGATCTTGGTAAGTCCTTCTACTAAGACCTTGACCAGTTCTCCTAAAACATTGATTTACCAAGATCTTATATTATATTTAAACAGAAACCAATAATGTCAACAAAGACATATGTGTCTTCAATACTTATGTATGCTGTCAGTACTTATATATGTGGCTCTAGGTCCGTTATAAACTATTGGATGAAATGGAATGGGGGAGAGAATGGAATGACTCTCATTTAGGGTGATTAGATAGAATTGTTTATAAGTTTTATTCCTTCCTTCATAACTAGAAGTCTAATCCGCAAATTTTGGAAGGAATGCTCCATTGCTCTTTATTTTCAGTGCATACTTCGTCATAGAAAATATTTACTTCCTCATTTTTGTTCACTATTTCCTATTACCTCGTGCATTCACTCATTCCATTCTCGCTAAGTGGACACAACCTTAGACATGCACTAATTACGCTTATACACTGTAACACCTCTGTCCCACATCATCGAGTAGATTGGGATATTTTGTTCAGTATATAAGTAAAAGTACTACTACTAAGTGCACTAACAAATCATGATTTTTGGGGGCCTGTGGAGCATTTGGGCTAGTTTACTTTGGCTTATTTCAGATTCGAAAGTCGGGACTTGACCCGATTTTCGAAAAAGACTCGAGATTTGACCCTTGTAACATATGATATTTAGAGCCAACTCTCGAAAACTTAATTCGTCAAGTTGCCGGAGGTGGGGAGAAGATGACCGGTGGTATTATCCCACAATGGACAGAGTCCAGTTCCACGTCGAGTAGATTGAGATAATTTATTCAAATATATAAGGTATTATCCCACAGAGTCTAGTCCCACATCGAGTAGATTGGGATAATTTATTCAAATATATAAGTAAAAATTGTAATCGGCTTGTGAATTAACCAAGTTGTTGCATTTGAGACGATTTACTTTGGCTTATTTTGAACTTGACCCGATTTTCGAAAAAGACTCGGATTTGACTCACGTACACACATCACTAGACATGTTCATTTTCCAAAATGCAACACAAATCTTATACGATAACAAAATCAAAATATTCTCAACGATAACCGTTAAAGTATAATATAAGATCCATTTGGGACCTTCATCTAACACATTGAGGTTTTAGATTAGATGAGTTGGTTACTCAACAATAACGTGATAGAAATCTTACATTGACAAGTCCATTTTCCAGCTCCATCTGCAAATATATATAGTATATCAAGATCAAATAACAGTAGTATCATAAATTATGTACATAAATAAATATGACAAAAAACAAAACAAACAGTAATCATTACACACATAAGATGTAAGTAATTATAGAATTAGGTTAACTAATTACTTACAGCAACGGCATTACAAGCTGCGCATTTGTCATCGATGCATTGAATGGAAGATATAGTGATAGATATACATATACATACACAGAATGTATATATCAATGGCGACATTGTTTACAGGTGCAGTTAGATTAGAGTGTTAAGTGTAGATGTTCAAAAC
>QRFB01008063.1:2185-28365 GCA_008931105.1 Oenanthe javanica
AAATAAGTCAGTGCGAGATAAGTAGTCTTGAATTGGAACACAATCACGGAATTGTTACTCCTAATAAGATGAAATTGGTACAACGAGAAAGGCATATGACCGATGTTGCAAGGAATATAATAAAAACACTTACTGGTTCCGGGATTCAAGCTAAACAAGTGATGAATGTATTTGGTAATATGACCGGTGGAGGTGTTGAGAATGTACCATTTGGAAGCTCTCAGGTGAGAAATGTGATACGTGATAATAGGAATAAAAACTTGGAAAGTAGTGATGCTTAAGCAGCTTTGGATTTGTTGAATGTGTTAAATGAAGAGAGCGGCGATAAATTCTTTGTTAAGACGCGTGTTGATGATGTGCAACGGCTAGAATGTCTTGTATGGGTTGACCCTCGATGTTTAATGGCATACCATCATTTTGGTGATGTAGTAGCATTTGACACTACATATAGGACGAATAGGTATGCTATGCCATTTGTGCCTTTTACCGAAGTCAATCATCATTATCAATCAGTGATATTTGGTTTTGCACTAATGAGAGATAAGAAGGGAACCACTTTTCAATGGGTTTTAAGTGTTTGGCTAGAAGCAGTGGGTTACAAGTATCCCTTGACTATTATTACGGATCAAGATCAAGCCATGGCCGGAGCTATTGCATCCGAACTTCCTCACTCAACTCATTTGTTGTGTTCGTGGCACATTAGTAACAAGTTCCCTGAAAAACTTTCCCATTACTATTCTACCTATCCGGAATTCAAAGTTGACTTTAATGATTGTATTTATAATTCTTTGACTGAAGATATTTTTGAGGAAAGGTGGGTGTCTTTGATTGAGAAGTATCATTTGGAAGATCATCCATGGTTACAAAGTTTATATGAGTTGAAGGAAAAATGGATTATTGCATACACACTGAACATATTTTCAGCGGGTCAGAACACAACGTCCAGAAGTGAGGGGATGAATTNATATTTATAATTCTTTGACTAAAGATATTTTTTAGGAAAGGTGGGTGTCTTTGATTGAGAAGTATCATTTGGAAGATCATCCATGGTTACAAAGTTTATATGAGTTGAAGGAAAAATGGATTATGATAGCGGCTCAGATTCGGTATCGCATGTTAGTGACTCGTACTCCATAGGAGATGGATTTTATGAGTCACCAACACATAGCGAGTTGGAGGAAATATGTAAAAATTATGATCAAAACAACAAATTCCTTCAATTCAATTAAATGCGTAAGCCACCACCCCTTGTGGAAGAATAAGATCCTAACTTGTACTCCCCTGAAGAAGAAACTTATAGGTCTAAGAATTGGGCCGAAGCTTGCTATTGGTTTAGGCGTGACGATAGGCTTGAAAGGGAGGCGTTTAATGTCACACCTTACTTCATTCCGATCTTGAACTTAGGCAATGACACACCCGAAGGCCCATGGAAACTTTCCAATTGGGATGGTGGCTCTCATGAATATTGTGATAGGATGCCGACATTTTAAATTTGAGGCCTCGGGCGGGTTGCATACGCGACCAAATGCGCATTCAATATGTGAAGGGTTGGGTGTCGCACTTAAGGGGTGATGATGTTAACAAGCGTGAAGATCGAGTATGGTTTGCAAAATTTACTCTCTATGATGGGTCGACTTCCATTCTCATCACAATGTGGAATGATAAGAGAACACACTCTGCGGTTACCAGTGGGACACTCTGTGAAGGTTGTGTTGTTGTGCTCTATCAAGTTGCTTATTTTGTGAACATGAGTGCTCCACCCGGACAAGCTCGTCACCGATTATCGGCCGGCTTTTCCAATGTGTTGGCTTTATTTTCTTAGGTCATCAATATCATGTTATTTTGTTTTGGGAAAAAAAAGTGTAAACAATTTTGTTACAATGAATGAACCTTTTTTACCTAAGCCCAAATGGTTTTTTGAAAATTAAGGTAAAATTTTTTATATTTTTATTAAATTTTTTTCATAATATTAAGTTTTGGGATAAATATAAAGTTTCCATAAAATAATTTTTGGGAAAAAAATTTATTAAAGAATTTTTTCCCCAAAACTTGGACGGAAGGTTTTACTCTGTTTTGCTATGTTTTAGCTGGACGATCCGCTGTTAATAACCGTGGCTCGTATACGAGCCGCTGTTATTAATCGCGGCTCGTCCAGCCAAAACAGAGCAAAATAGAATAAAAACATTCTGTCCAAGTTTGCCAAAAAAAAATTTGTCATAATTTTTTATTCAAAAAATGCTACAATAACCTTTTTATTTATGCCAAAACTACATGAACATTATGCAAAAAATTTAAATAAATTTGGAAATAATTTTCTAGAAATCCAAACCTAAGTATAATTCCAAATAATAAAAATTCAACTACAATAAAAACAAAACAAAAATCCTTAAAGTAATATCCATAAATTAAATCCATAAACTAATATCCATGAACTAAAATCCAACTACAACTAAATCCAAATGAAAAAAATTACAAATCCATCAAATTTAAACTACATCTCCAAAATCTTCAATACGCTTTCGCATTCTATTGCCGGATATTGGTTTTGCCTTCCCTTTTTGAAGCTCCATAGAAATCATATACCGGAAGGTATCCACTATATCCTATGACCAAGGGTCCAATGATGTAATATCATATCCTTGAAGCATGAGATCCATGAACTTCATGACAAAAACACCACAATCATCACAGTTAAGTTGTATCGCCCTATCATTCGTGTGATGACAGCAAACTGAGTCATACTCGACACCATGGTCAAGATTCATCTTCTCAATTAACATAAGTAATAATCATGTCTGTATTAAATTTTAAAGACAAAGTGAACATAAGTATAAATAGAATGTATAATTATAAATTCACAATGAATAAGTGAAATAAATTTTCCATACCACGACTTCAGTTTCAGCTTTGTATTTAGGGTTGTCGGCCATGGAATCAAGAATAACAGCATCAATGACCTCATGTCAAAAACGAACAACACCCAATGAATATTTTCTATACAACTCGGGATGAAAATGTAGTCCGCTTCCAAAACTGAGGGACCAACAGAAGCTGTAGCAAATCTTGTGAAAACACGCAGCACTGAATCCCATGTTTTTTTCTCGGCATCCTTCCCCTGCCTCGCATCCCTCTTAACGGATTTGATATGGCTCAATCCAAGTGTAACAAAATATGGATCCATAAAATAGTAGACCGGTTTCCTCTCCCATATACCACCATTGGCAATATCCTGATCTCGGTCAGGTAACAATGCCTGACATATAAACAAATTAGAACCAAGCATCAAATACATCAAATAATCATTAAAAAAAGAGACAAGTTAGAACATATACCATATAGCCGTATATGATTCTATCATCAATCCAGAGCCTCGGCGCCAAGCTCCTTATTGCAGACTCATGTATGACGACCCCGGCAGATGTGATTCATCCCTCCAACTTGACCTTTCTGTCAGAGCCCCATCCCCAATCGTCATGAATCTTGGTCCTCTTCTCCACACTCAAGGCCTTCAGTATGTCCCATTTATCCTCCTTCATTCTACGTGAAGCTAACTTCGTAGGACAGCTAGAGGAAGGCTGAGAATCATGCTGTGAAGGCTGGGTCATATCAACAATATCATGATCAACAATGTTGCGAAGCTGTGCACCATCATCAACCTTATCTTCTTGCAACTTCAAATGCTCAAATTGAGGAAGTGCATAACTAGGGTTTTTAATCTTCTTCATCAACCGTGTAAATGAAGTTAGAAATCCAATAGCAATACCAGCAAACTCTGCCATAAACTCAGCAGGAACCCTAGCATCCAACCCCTTGACCATTTCAAGGCCAGCAAGCATCTACAAAAACTAGAAAAAACACAAAACAACAAACATTTACAAATAGGAGGATATAATTAAAGCAATAAAAAAGCAAAAATTTAAGAAGTTGAATTTGTAACTTACAACTTGATAGCCTTCCAAGTTAGGGTACAACTCCCTAAATGTTTAAGAAGGCATAACATCTGGCTGTGGCTTTCCTACTCTGCTACGACTGACCCCAGTGTACCATTCCATGTAAGCAGCCTCAAAAACCGGACAAGTACTATCCACTAATCCCTCAAAATCATCACAAAATCTCTTCCACTGACCTATATCAACATACCACCTCACCAACCAATCTTCATTCACAAACGTGGCCTCCTTAGGTACACGATAATGACTCATAACAATAGGGGATCGGGGAATCTATGGCCGACAACCAAATTGCCTCATAACCCTATCTGGGTGCTGCCACTCCACCACATCATAATAAACGAGGGAGACTCTTGCCTGCCCAACTAACTAATATTGAAGCATCTCCATATCTACCATATCATCAAATCTGGAATAGGGAAGCCACTCAACAATATCACCGGAAACCTCATCAAACTCTACTCTGTAGAAGAGCAAACTATGGTGAGGACCTGGCCCACGACACTTTCTGCTAACACTCAGTCTCATGCTGTAAGCCCAACCCTCTACAAACGGATAATCATCCTGATCGGGATCCCTAGCTGGCACACTAATGCGTGAAAACCTCTCATAAGACCACACCTCCAACAACCACACGCAACCAGCAATACTATGACTTTCCTTCATTGCAGCATACTCTAATCCTCTATATAGATGAGCTAAAATAGCTGGACCCCAAGCGTAGTTAGGTATCTCCCGGATGTTAAGTAGAGGTTGTATGTATCTCGGATGCACAAAACTGCGGCTGCTAATCGGGAACAACACTGCTCCACAAATAAATAGTAGGTAGGCATGTGTGTGTACAACAGTCGCTGCCATGTTATCCTTCTCCGGTTTCCTACGACCATACCTCTAAAATAACCAACTCAGCTCGATCTTGTTCCTCCAACAGGCCTCATTTACCTCAGCCTCAGTCAAAGGCTCAAACCAGTTCTCAGAAAAAAATTCTTCTTCTTATCTATAGCCCCACATGTAAGAGGCTCCCCAAATATAGGTAACCCAAGAATATACCCCTCATCTTCCAAAGTAATTGTCATCTCCCCGGGGCTCATAAAAAAGGTATTGGTCTCAGGCCTCCACCTCTCAACCAATGCAGATATACGCCTCTGATCAGTCTGCAACACAACATGAGGATTGACAAATATGCCAATTCCAACCATATGCAATAGCTCCCTCTGTACTCTGTGAAGCTTCCGCTCCCTCATGCTACAATTCCCACAATAAGTCTCCAACTCCTCTCGCTCAACACCCTCCCAAACATCCTCAGTAACATGGTACCTATTATCCTAAATAACAGCCCTGCTAGCCTGTCCAGGTATTACATCATCCATATTATCCATCCCTGAAAATAATCCAATATAATTCGTCAACACAATATCAATTTTAATCCCCTAAATTCACATAACCAATATCCAATAATCATCCAAATTATTTTTCTAAATTAAGCATCACAANGACAACTATCAAAATAATTTGAAGTAAAACAACTCCATAACACATAACCAAATTATTCAACAATTATTTCTAAATTAATTCGAATATTATTTAAAATATTACCAAATTATTCTCAATTATTTATCCAAATTATCCAAATTAATCAACAATATTTTCTAAATATATTTGATTTATTTTAAACCCTAATTCCAATTTCAAACCCAAGATTGACATAAACTATCATAATCAATTATTATAAAATCATATCAACCACGTATAAGCATGAAGCAATCATAGTAAACATGTATATATACGCAAATCATAAAAACTCAATTGAATGTTCAAAGGCTTCAATCGAAATTGCATAAAGAGGATGAAAAAAATGAACCTCTAAAATGCTTTGTAAACTAAGCTTCAATCGAGAGATGAATTCACTTTAACCTTCAATTTTGGGGGTTAGGGTTTTAGGGTTCACTATGAATTAGGGTTCTTCAGTAGGGGGTGATGTATGTGTACTGTGTATCTGCACGGTGTTTGTTGAAAATGACTGAGCCGTTGTTAAAAACCGCGGCGTGCCACTGTTAATAACTGTGACCCGTATACGAGCCGCCGTTAATAATTGCGGCCCGTCCATTTTTTTTTAAATCCTGGTCTTCTCAGCCGTGATCCAACGGCTGGGACACCATTTGTTGCTTGATCCTTAAATGGCAAATGGTTGCCAAGGATCAGGCCCCTTTATATTATTGTTTATTTTAAAAGAGAATATAAATTAAAATTTTAAAATACCCATATGAGAGAGAAATGAATATTTTGGCCAAAAATTGAAAATAGATATTCTTATCACTAATTCCTAAAAAATGTGATATTTTTGTCATTTTTTCTTGCTATTGTGCATACCATACATACTTTACAAGAGCACATTTAGTAGACAATTAAAGAATATAGTAAATGTTTGAACCATACACAATTCTGATGTTACCATGCATATTTGTTTTTCTTCTCAAGAACTAATTCCAACGATATCCCCAGATATGTATTAGAGTACACAATTCAAAANCTTCTCAAGAACTAATTTCAATGCTATCCCCAGATTCGTATTAGAGTACACAATTCAAAAGTATCAAATAAATTTCATGTTTTGGATGTAGAGGTCTAAACAATCGTTCAAAACTTAGCAACTGCACACAAGTGCGTAGCGGCATAGCTTTTTGCAGCCAATGGGCAAACCAGATATCTTAGGCATCATTTATCATATCTGGCATTTGTGTGGCTACCAGTTTCTCTATGATCCGCTTCAATGCAGGTGCACTCGCTGTACATTTGCTATCCGAAAAGCAGGACCTGCCTTCCTCGGCTGCTTTACATAACTAAGGGTCTAATGGTACCTTACCAAGAAAAGGTACACCCATGTCTACACACATTTTTTTAGCACCGCCCCCACTGCTGTCGAACACTTCACTGCAGGCAACCAAATTTAGAAGTTCCGGTGCTCTCTCTTTCATGAGATTTATTGCCCACTCTGTCACATCTTCTTCTTCACCTATTGTTGTCATTCGTGAAAATTTAAAATCTGGAACCGACTGGGACAATCCGCTCATGTTCTCAACTACCCCTAGAACCTGTATTCCAATTTTCTTGCAGAAACTAACCTCTTTCCTGACATCTATCAGAGAGACCTGTTGTGGAGTAGTGACTATTATAGCACCATCAATTCCCGTTTCTTGAAGGAACTGAACAATTGAAATATGCTCATCTGAGGTCCCTGGTGGAGCATCAACTACTAGAAAATCAAGCTCCCCCCAGTACACATCCTTCAGGAATTGCTTGATGATTCCATTTTTGCGAGGGCCTCTCCATATGACAGCATCATCTGGATTAGGGAGCATGAATCCAATTGACATGACACCGAGATTAGACTCCACATAGACAGGAGACCACCCAAGATTACTCTGGTGAATCTCTTGGCCTTCAAGACCTAACATTTTTGGGATGCTTGGACCACAAATATCAATATCAAAGAGACCCACTTGAAAGTCCATAGCTGCCAGTGCATATGAAAGTTGAGCAGAAAATGTGCTCTTGCCAACCCCACCCTTTCCGGATAAAACTAGTATCTTGGGTTTTACAGTAGCCATTCTTTCAGAAATAGCAACCAAATCTGCAAAACAGATGCATCAGTAAAATGAGAATATAGCGTTAAATATGGGCAAAAAGAAATACAGCTACTAGAATATCAGTTGTAGGAAAATAGTGATCACGAGACACAAAATTTTAGTGATATAATTAAAAAAATTCAGATGCTCTAGTCGACTGTCTGAAGTTATCTAAATATCGCAGAATGCTATATTAAAATATCAAAGGAACAACAGCACAGATATTTTACGTGTTGAAAAAAAACTTATATTGACATTAGCAGAAAAAATGTCACCCAATTTAGTATTTCTGCCTTTATAAAATCATTATCTTGCAACACACACGTATTGGTAAACGAAGTTGATTCCCTATAATTACACAATATTTAATTTTTGAATTAACATGCATACAAAACATACAAGGTCAATACACCTTAACATGAATTTGATCAACCAGTTCGAATCTTGACTAAGAAGAATATGAAGTATTAAAGGCACATCGAGAAATTATAAAACCATGAGGCACCCTTTAAATCTTCCACAAAACAACTATTATTATCCATCAATAAATTCACTCTGTCAGTTGAAGCCTTCGTAACTACTAAAAGTCTACATAACTACTTGTATGCTTTGTTAAATGGAGCAGTGGATCATCTATTCTTTGCTTGCCCATTGTTGAAGCTGAGTATTAATGGGAGTCCACTATTATTCCTACAGACTGGAATCATGATATAGCTCATACTGGAGGTCTTTAAGCTCCGAGTTGCTCATCTCAGCATCTACTTATAATATTTGGAAAGAGCGCAATAGCAGGATTCATTCGGCCTAACCTAAAACAGACAATGAAATTGCAGGATTCATTCGGCCTAACCTAAAACAGACAATGAGGTTCAGGAGAGGATCAATAGGGCTCGGTTGAGTTAAGCATTCATTAGTGTTTTATTGTTTCTTTTTTAGCACATTTTTCCGAGTTGAAGGTTGTTCATCTCGAGGTGCTCTAAAGTATGCCCTAGTATGATGTATATTTCTCGTAGGGTTTATTAAGTTATTATAACTTAACAAAATATATGTAGGGTCTTGGTCTCTAATAATCGCATGTCAGGGACCAGTTTACAAACAATCTACTTCTCTGCCGTTGGATGAAACCAAGAACGGCCCGTATTTATAAAAAAAAACCCTTTCCGCGCTATTGAACCGAGACAAGACAGCCTTTCTGCGCTTTTTTTCCGAGGAAAGGGACTTTTGTCGAAACGACATATATTAACACAAGAAACGACAATCCACCTTTCCTCAATAAAAAACCGCGGAAAGGCGGAATTTTAAAACTAACATTTACTTTTGCTATCTTTGTTCTATTCATCGTGCCATTGCTATCTTTGAGGGAGCAAAATAGCCATGCACGTAGTCCAATGATTCAAAAATACAAGGAAATATACTCTTCAGCAACTAATTAGCATGCAGATAGTCAGGTCCTTCAGTGATAAATTTGATTAGCATGGATTATTTCTAGGCATCATTTTATGCATATAATATCCTGCATTCATGCTCAGTGGCGGAGCTAGGATTCAAAATTAGGGGGAGCCAAAAAAAATTTTTTACTCTTTTCTCTCTTTCTCTGAATCTCTGGTTTGTCGATTTTTTAAAAACCCCAAATCTAATATGTTATTCTTAAATTACATATATGTATGTGTGTAATTTTTTGTATGAAGGGTGGTCCACACCAAGACAGCACCACGGTGGCTCAACTTAGAAGCCCTAACCACCCTGCAGAACTCCTTGCGTTGGCCATCGACAACGAGAAATTCGATCCCTGTGAGTTCTTCCACCACCTCCTCTGCCTTTCCTACAACTATCTCTGGCAAATACTCATCAGCAGTGCCTTTGCTTTGCATGGCTGCTATGTAGGCTAGTCTTGACTGTTCATCAGGTACTATGCAAACGTGTCGTGCACCCACTGTAGCAGTCAGGCAAAGTTCAGGGGGGGCGGCCGCTTAGGCTCGCCCTAGCGTGCCTCCGCCCCTGTTCATGCTTATCTATTCGATTACACAAGAAACTCGGTCAAACCAAAGAACTCAGAGACTTGTTACTTAGTCTCCATCTAAAATAGAAGGTTGTGTGATGGGGGCATCCTTTTCCCTCTCAACAACTCCGGTTGGTAAATTCTCTGTTGTACAAATCTTTTGTAGTTTTGGTCGCTAGCTCAAACAGAACCGTGGCACAACATCTAGAAGATAACGATAATGATACTCCTGACAACTGAAATCATATAAATGCATGCATTGTTTAAGTATTACCTCCAGATTCCAGTTGCTTACTTCTTTCATCATCCATTCAGTAAGATATTTATAGAATCATGTTAATAAGCTGTAAGAGTATTTACGTCCAGAGTAATACAACTTTTAAAATCCAATCATGGATGGCAAAGCTAAGGAAGCTCAAACCCTGCTTAAATTCCAAGAAGTTTTTTTTTCTTAGAAGCTTATGCATGACAATTTTACATTCGGGATTCTGTATTAGCTTAGCTGGCTTCAGCTTCTTTATCTATTTTATCTGCTTAATACTTTCCAGCTTATAATCTGATTATAAGGATATTTCTTTTGCAGTTATATCTAGTGTTTCCAAAAAAACCATCTAGCAACCAAAACGAGTGATCTGTTTATGCAACTACGAAGATGCAAGTATGAACGAGACAACCAGAATAGAAAGAGACGTTGATTATGTGGTGGTTTAGGTATGGACATGCTACATGTAATTATGTCCTAATGCCTATTATATTCCTTCAGAACTCTCCAGAGAAAACACAGGTTGCACATAAAGATCTCTAATCATTGGGCGACAAAAATAACGGCCACTGATTCTGCACATCTTGCTTTGTTCTCTCTATTAGCAGCACTGATTTTAAAAATTTTAAAATCTCGTCTTTCCGCATTTTTAAGCGAGGAAAGGGTAAATGTCGTTTTGTACTTTAACATATATCGTTTCGACAAAAGTCCTTTTCTCGGAAAGAAAGCGCGGAAAAGCCGTCTTTCCTCGGTTAAAAAGCACGGAAAGGGGAATTTTTTTTTAAATCTGGATCGTTCCTGGTTCCATCCAACGACAGAGAAGCAGATTGTTGGTAAACTGGTCCTGACATGCAATTGTCAGGACACACACACACACACACACACATATATATATATATATAACCCCCTCACAATACTTTTTTACAGGCAACAAAAAAAACGGTTTTTCTTCCAAATAATCTTAAAAGCAAAATACTTCAGAGTGCTCTTCCAAGGGGAAGGGAAAAACTGACCTAAACATTGTTTGTACCAGAATTTTCACATGTCTGACGTCAACATTCAGTTGTCGACATCAAGGACAGGACGAAGGAAGTGGCGTCCGACGACAACTCAACAACAGCCAGAATTAATCGATGGATGTATTAATTAATCTTAATATATATCCCTATTCATTAGATATTTCAATATATATTGATTTATCTCCTTTTACAACATAAATATTAATTATATTAATATTTTTACTTATTCAACAAGGAATCCTAAAAAGTAGTAGTTGTTGACTACTGAGGGGTAGACCAAGTCCTGACGGGTAAGGCTGAATAATACTTGACGGCCGAAAATTAAGGAAGAGATAGAGTCCATCTTCAACAACAATTCAAATGCTTGGGGAAGATAAAGATAAGCATCTCTAATATCAAGGAACGCGATCAACAAGTAGCTCCATGGAAATAGGAACATGAGAAGACTTGACGAGTACACAATACATTGACGGGAGCTGACCAAGTCTACTCTTGACCGACAACTACTAAAATCTAGGAGATAAATCAGTCACCATCCCAGAAAAATAGGAGATAAGGTGTTTAGCCATGCCTAAATAATAGGATCGTCGAGTGCAGTAGCTATATATACACTTAGAGTTGGAGAAAAACACAAGTTATACCCTCTTACTTACACATTTACCATAAGATACATATACACAACTACATCATAACGAAAAGATACGACCACACACATATTATAGGGCTAAACCTACATCATCTTATGTCAAACAATTCACACAACAATGATACTATAATTTATACTTCTTCTACAACTTCTATAGCCTTTCTTCACCATATTCTCTGCAGAATACAGACGAAGACCAGTAGATTAATAGGTGACGAATAGCCGACAAGTAGATACACAGAGCCGATGAGTATAAACTACAGTGGACGAGAAGACTTTTTATACTTGTTTTCTTATTCAAATCACTTGTACTTCATCTCAATTATAATTATAATGGATAACTTTGGCTGGGTCACTCCCACCGCGGTTTTTAACCTTGTTCAAGGAGTTTTCCGCGTCACCGAAATTACTTGTGTTTATGTTCTTTTCTTTACTTTTTTACGCTTATCTTAGTGTTTTTTTACTTGTCCTTCAACCACGAAATCATATAGACTTGGTTATTAACCCTACAAAATTTGGACAAAACAGTTGGCGCCGTCTATGGGAAATTAGCTAAGAGTCTATACGAATTCAACGACAATGGAGGACAATCCACAATGTGACGAAACTACGAATCAAGGGAACAACACGACGACGGATGATGAACCATTTACAACCAGAAGAAGACTACAATCTGACATGGATTTGTTACAATCAGAGAATGAAGCATTCAAGGCCGAGTTGAGTGTTGTCAAATTAAATAGCAAGGTGGCATCACGACGGACAGTTGCAGGTGTAGTGCGACACCTGAATATGGAGGACATACCTGACGACAGACATCAAGAAATGGACGAGATACATGACAAATGGACAGAAGACCGATGACAACATGACCTAATGGAAGGACGCAACATTGATCTTGACAGGTCCAATAGGAGGTTTAAACATTTAGAAGTTCCGAGTTAATAGGTCACTTGTGAGTCATCTGACCCATGACAGGTGCTAAAGGGCTTAAATACACATGTCATCAATCTGACGCATTGGACCAGTAAGGGATAGTCATCGGTCAAGTCAACATGTCTGACAGAAGAAGAGTATGTCGAAGGAAGTATAGTGATAGTAGATAACGTGACACACATGACAATAAAAAAATAAGAAACGTGTCGTAGACATACCTGATGACGTATGAATATAGACACTAATACAGAACACAGCCGACGACATGACGTGAATGAAGGACATAATGTTGAGTATGACATGAACAATAGAATGTCTAAACACGAAAGTTATAAATCACATGGATACATATCCAGACATGAAAGAATGAAGCTGTGACAGCAATAATGAAGAAGTTGATGTCAAGTTGACTAGACATGACAGGAGCAGAAGATGTGGACATGAACAGAATGAGTCAATAACAACCTTGAATTATGGGAGTGGACATTAGTAGGGAAGAACTGATGGAAACAAGAGAGATGAACTCGTTGGTAACTCGTCAACAACACGCTAATGACTCGGTCACACGTTTGGACTCAACCGTGCGACTCGTTTATAACTTGGTAAGGAATGTGTGAATGAATACCACATCCCAGGTATATATTTGGTTTATATTGCAATACTAGTTGTCAATTTTATATTGCAATGCTTTGTTTAAGATGACTTCTACATCTTTATATATATGTTAAATTAGTTTCCTTATCTTATATTTGCACATATTACTTGTCAATATCATCAGCTCAAATTTAAGAGAGATAATTTAACATGTTCTTAAAGTCCCAAACTCTTTTTAAAAAAATGACGCTTGCATTCTACACGAATTCACCATTTAAGTATTATATTAGTTTTTTGTACTGATATGTCAAAAAGATTTTCTGATTTACATATAAAAAAATTATTATGACGATGCAACTTATGTAGACAACAAATGTTTACAATTATAAATGTCAAGAGCTACGTCGACACATTTAATCTACAACACACAAGTATCAGACAATTTAAGAAGATGACGAGTGACTCGTACCGCATTGTTCAAAGATGTATGGAATGTCCAAGAGAATACTTATTAAGGTTAAACAAAGATAAAATGGCTACCAATAATTGTGGCATGCCCACGATAATAGAGGATTTCCGACGAGGTCTGGTAAGAGATTCACCCATTTATGACGAGCTGATGAAATATCCTTACCAGTCGATAGACGACGCACACTCCAAAGTAAATGACACAAATCAGACGAGAGGAGGACATTGTGGAATATTTTGACAACCACTATTTTTCCAATAAGAAGAAAATGACATGAAAGCTACATATTACAAGACATATACCAGAAGTCAATAAGAGGAAACACACGTCAGTTCTCTACTGGACATGACAGATCTCCTAAAATCGACGAACCAAAAGATAACTCGTCAAAATAGGCCACGTGTCAGAATGACTGTCGCATGACACATAGAAGAGAAAAACTACAAGTCAAACATTACAGGTTGACAACTCCACGTTCAACTAATATGTTAACTACTTACAGATGGCTACGACATGTTCGCCAGCGAAACACACAACAAAGGAGATTAATGCGACAACCTCATTGTAACAAAAAAATAATCAACTAGCATGGGCATGTGACAGAATCATAACATGATAGTCTAGTCATGTCATTTTTCACATATTCACAGGATGGTCGACATGACAACTGGTTACGAGCTACTCACACTCTTGGATGCATCAAGAGGGCTCAATCATATATAGTTGTATCCTTCCGACAACTGAAGCATCCGTCCGACACCTGAAATATCTGTCCTACGTTAAAAACTGTTTTTGTACCTGACATGATAACTTCTACTCGCCTATATCTTTTAGCCTAAAAAGTACATGAACAACGTTTCAGACTTAGTAACAAATTTTTCAAGGACCAAATCGGTCACACAAATGAAGTTAACAATGATGATATAGTGGTGCATATTTAAATGTACACTACATGATATTACATATGAAGAAATGGTCTAACATGACAAGTACATAAGAATTGTATATATACTATGAACAATAATTAAACTTAGGTATTTGCTGACTTTGTGGTTGATTTCACTACAAGTCAACCAGCACAAGTTGATCAAGAACTACATACATTGTACTAAAAACATGACAGGTTCTTTGAACCTTATAAGCTGATGGGACCTCAACCATCTATGAAAAGTTAGGGACTTGTCCTAAAATCACCACAAGGGAACAACATGGTATGATCTATCTATCGTGATTTCAAGACGTTTAATAACGAATCATTAATTATTACCTGACGATAGAAGATTGATCAAACACAACTCAATTATGACTTTCTACAAGGTGCGAGCCACAACAACGATTCAGACATAACAAAGATTACAAAATATTGTGTTACACTTGAACATTTTCAAGGAGTTACAAGGAAAATTTCATACATTTGATATACGACAAATTCAGTAAAAATTAAATTCACAAGTCGATGCCTTGACAAGCCTAGGGACAGTCTTCCATCGACATTTACAACATACCATTTATATATTCNACATTTGCAACATACCATTTATATATTCTTGAAGCATACACTAAAAAGAGAAGATGTCTCAAAAAGTATATTAATCGATGCTAGACAACCTGACGGGTATTGACATGAAACATAATGACGAGCTGGACGTAAGACTACTTGTCCAACGACATCTAATTGATCGACATCACAACATGTCTTAAGAGATAGACATGAAGGAGAACATGGAAATCATTATTAAAGAAACAACCTGTCAACATCAACGAATCAGTAAAATATATTCTTATCGATTACATGTCAAGTGCATGACAATATTCTTCTTACCTACAAAGATTAAAACTCCAACAACTTTGTCATATCTTACAATGATGACATGAATTCAAGGAGCACAGCGATCACGTCAAACACTTGATATGGAAGACACCATTGATGATGAACCACAAGATAAGGAGAATGACCTTACTACTTCCATTGATGGTGATGAAAATACAATCACTGACAATACAAATAACACATGACAACTGCACGATAAGATGGTAGACGAATGGGGTAGAACGATAGAAAACTTCTAGACGGTCTAGACACCGTAGTTCTAGATCGCAAAGACATGTGCCAGATAACGTTAGGTTGGAATCACAGATACAAGAGATGAGGGAATTAATTCATAGAATCCCTGGTGTTCTAAAGCCTTTGAAGAAGTCGACGCCAATAAGTTATACAGGATCTCTGTTCTCTGATGACATTGTTTTGGTCGACATACCCAAACAATTTTCAGGTCCCAATATGAAAATGTACGATGGCATGATTAATCCTCAAGAACACATTGCTCAATACAAGCAGCAAATGTTTACGGTGCCCATACCAAAGGAGTTGAGAGAGCCATGTATGTGTAAGGGGTTCCGTTTGACGCTATCAGGACCAGCACTGTAGTGGTTCGTGGGCTTCTCCAACAGAAGCATATACTCTTTTGTTGATTTAGTCAATGCCTTCAACTTGTAGTTTGCGTCCAACACACAATTTGAGAAGACGACTAGAGACCTGTATCGTGCCGTCCAAAGGTACAGGGAACCACTGAGAGACTACTTGATAAGATTTAACAATGAAGAGGTGGCGATTACCAACTGCCACATACCGACGACTATTGAGGCCTTCCATCAAGGACTGATTAAGGACTCTCCTCTATACGACGAATTGACCAAGTATCCATGCAGGACAATGGATGATATCCAAGCCAAAGCCATGTCATATGTCAAATTGGAGGAAGACAAATAGGAGGATGAGACGACAATTCATAAGATAAGATACTATAAGCCATATTCTAGGAGTGGACGAGAAGAGAAGAGTGCCCCTGGCCGCACTTAATTGACGTCATCACTACACGGGGGCATCCATGATGTCAACATTCGACAGCAACACTAGACAGCAACACTCGACAACAACATTCGACATGAACACTCGACAACAACACTCGACATGAACATTGGAGAGGAACACTTGACAGGACCACTTGACATACAATAGGGCCCAATGGACATAATTCGCATACCATCAATTCGACTCCTTGGAAAGGGTAGGAGCAAAATTCAATCAACTCAATTAGTCCAACATCTCATTTATATGCGTCTTATAGCCTACGACAGAAGAAGAATACGTATTAACACCAGGCAATACAACACTTACTGACTCTGGGAAAATGTGTTGGACACAAGCATTTACAGACTACCTGTCTGACGACATCTAACATGTACATAACATCTATATTTATTTTTCTAATCCTCATACATAGACACAACGACAAGGGGCAGCAGCCCTCGACATTATGCATCAATTACAACGTTAACAATTAATGAGGACAACGCCTAAAACATCGACATGACAGACGCTAGTTTCTCTAGTGTGTGGGACATATTCAGTCCTACCAACAGAAGTAATGACACCAATAATTCGTTATGGCCTCCTGACAAGTAATGTCAACAACGACGAACTTGTTCATGACTAGGAAATTGTCGACGAGCTGCACGACATGACCTAGACGCTATCGACGAGCTGCATGAAATTAGAATGTTGTTGTATCAAATAAAAGTGGTCGACAGTTGTGACAACAATGTGTACATCAAGAAATTTCATGTGGGAGTCCTCATCTTGAGGAAGGTCTTTCCAAACACTGTTGACGTCAATGCAGGAAAGTTCGCCGACATGTAAAGACCTTACTTAACTAACATCATCAATGAACGAGGGGCATACATGTCGTCAACACTTGACGGATGCCAATTCTAATGAGTTGGAATGCAATTCATTTGACAACAATCCACAAGTAATCTCTTATCCGTCTTTTAAATGTTTTACTTGTCAATACATTGTTATGTCAGTACGTCCGCTATGTAGACAGATCAATTCTTTGTTTTACCTTGACACACATGTAATGTGTTGATACTTCTTCCATGATTAATATGTATGATGCCTTATATGAATTTATATGCTCAACTTTCTTATAAGTTACGTGATTTATCTATGCAATATAGTAAAACATGCATGCCGTTTGTTTCTTGTTAATCTACGCAACATATCTTTGATATTTAATTTTTTCTTTACTTAGCACACTTGTATTACTATAAATACATTACGATTCTACGATACATGGCCATNATTTAATTTTTTCTTTACTTAGCACGCTTGTATTACTATAAATACATTATGATTCTACGATACATGGCCATTACAATTACGTGATAACTAGGGGCATTGTATCCCGATATTATCTATTATTGGGCTTATCACCCACGATGAATAAAAACTAAAGGCCCTGTCCTTTAACTACGAAACCAACAAAATGAGAAATAAAATTAATTACTTTTAAGTAATAATTTTTTGCATTCTCTACATTAAAACCAAAAACTATGAAAAATAAGTTAGTTTCAAGAGGGGGAAGACCTTTTAACTACTTAACGTCGTGCATGCACCTACGTAAGAAAAACGATATCGACGACCGACGCAACGAATTGACGAATCAACGAATCTACGANTGATGAATAAAAACTAAAAGCCCTGTCCTTTAACTACGAAACCAACAAAATGAGAAATAAAATTAATTACTTTTAAATAATAATTTTTTGCATTCTCTACATTAAAACCAAAAACTATGAAAAATAAGTTAGTTTCAAGAGGGGGAAGACCTTTTAACTACTTAACGTCGTGCATGCACCTACGTAAGAAAAACGATATCGACGACCGACGCAACGAATTGACGAATCAACGAATCTACGAGTAAAATGACCTGATGAATATTACATATTACACATATGACATATACTACGTATGAAATACATTACGAATTATTATTACACATATGATGTGTTCTGCATGTGTCACAAGTACATTCACCTATAAATTTACTTGACAAGATTTAATTACTACATTACAATTATATGTCAAATTGACATATGACGTGAAAAACTTATGTATCACATTGACAATATTTTATAAATTACATGTCACATTGGCATTTTATGAATTATAAGTCATTTTGACATTACAATTGCAAGTTGTACATCTCGTTGACATGTTATACGTTACAAGTCTGCGATATGTCATATATTATGACTACAGGTTTCATTGATATGGTACATGTCACACATAAGNCAAATTTACTTGACAAGATTTAATTACTACATTACAATTATATGTCAAATTGACATATGACGTGAAAAACTTATGTATCACATTGACAACATTTTATAAATTACATGTCACATTGGCATTTTATGAATTATAAGTCATTTTGACATTACAATTGCAAGTTGTACATCTCGTTGACATGTTATACGTTACAAGTCTGCGATATGTCATATATTATGACTACAGGTTTCATTGATATGGTACATGTCACACATAAGAATCTCGAAAATATATTGTGAGCTACATGTATTCATCTACGTATTTTAACTACAAGTTAAAACAATTACAACTTACAAGTTACACTTATGAATCAAGTATTATGATCGTAGCACACGTGTCACATGAGATTGGCCTTCCAACATCTTTGACATTATGACATCAAGGCTCAATAATCCTTATTATGCACTACAATTACAAACCTCGACTACATATCACGTGTTACATCGACAAGTTATGAATTACATGTGACGAGNTAAGTCATTTTGACATATTACAATTGCAAGTTGTACATCTCGTTGACATGTTATACGTTACAAGTCTGCGATATGTCATATATTATGACTACAGGTTTCATTGATATGGTACATGTCACACATAAGAATCTCGAAAATATATTGTGAGCTACATGTATTCATCTACGTATTTTAACTACAAGTTAAAACAATTACAACTTACAAGTTACACTTATGAATCAAGTATTATGATCNTAAGAATCTCGAATATATATTGTGAGCTACATGTATTCATCTACGTATTTTAACTACAAGTTGAAACAATTACAACTTACAAGTTACACTTATGAATCAAGTATTATGATCGTAGCACACGTGTCACATGAGATTGACCTTCCAACATCTTTGACATTATGACATCAAGGCTCAATAATCCTTATTATGCACTACAATTACAAACGTCGACTACATATCACGTGTTACATCGACAAGTTATGAATTACATGTGACGAGCTACAAGTCACACTCGACAAGTTACACCTAACAAAATACATATTACAAGTTGTCAATTACATGTGACAAATCACATGTTACAAGTGGCATATTATGACGACGAGCTAAGGAATCACATGAACCTGTCAACAAGCCATTTTGATTAAATGGATGACTATAAATATGCAACCGACAACGACAAGATTATATTCAACATGAAGAAGAATTTTATTGGTTGTATGTCGCCACCCAATAAAATTAGGGGCAATTGTTTGTATCAGAATTTTCACATGTCTGACATCAACATTCAGCTGTCGACATCAAGGACAGGACGAAGGCAGTGGCGTCCGACGACAACTCAACAGCAGCCNCGTGACAAATCACATGTTACAAGTGGCATATTACGACGACGAGCTAAGGAATCACATGAACCTGTCAACAAGCCATTTTGATTAAATGGATGACTATAAATATGCAACCGACAACGACAAGATTATATTCAACATGAAGAAGAATTTTATTGGTTGTATGTCGCCACCCAATAAAATTAGGGGCAATTGTTTGTATCAGAATTTTCACATGTCTGACATCAACATTCAGCTGTCGACATCAAGGACAGGACGAAGGCAGTGGCGTCAGACGACAACTCAACAGCAGCCAAAATTATTCAACGGATGTATTAATTAATCTTAATATAAATCCCTATTCATTAGATATTTCAATATATATGGATTTATCTCCTTTTACAACATAAATATTAATNGAATTTTCACATGTCTGACATCAACATTCAGCTGTCGACATCAAGGACAGGACGAAGGCAGTGGCGTCCGACGACAACTCAACAGCAGCCAGAATTATTCAACGGATGTATTAATTAATCTTAATATATATCCCTATTCATTAGATATTTCAATATATATGGATTTATCTCCTTTTACAACATAAATATTAATTATATTAATATTTTTACTTATTCAACAAGGAATCCTAAAAAGTAGTAGTTGTTGACTACCGACGGGTAGACCCAGTCCTGACGGGTAAGGCTGAATAATACTTGACGGCTGAAAAATAAGGAAGAGATAGAGTCCATCTTCAACAATAATTCAAATGCTTGGGGAAGATAAAGATAAGCATCCCTAATATCAAGGAACGCGATCAACAAGTAGCTCTGATTAGTGCATAATTTTACATATTTTAATACCTATTTTATTGCTCGCTTTCGTATTTTTATTNTTAAGAAGAGATAGAGTCCATCTTCAACAATAATTCAAATGCTTGGGGAAGATAAAGATAAGCATCCCTAATATCAAGGAACGCGATCAACAAGTAGCTCCATGGAAATAGGAACATGAGAAGACTTGACAAGTACACAATACACTGACGGGAGCTGACCAAGTCTACTCGTCGATCGACGACTCCTAAAATCTAGGAGATAAATCAGCCACCATCCCAGAAAATAGGAGATAAGGTGCTTAGCCATGCCTAAATAATAGGATCGTGGAGTGCAGCAGCTACATATACACTTAGAATTGGAGAAAAACACAAGTTCTGCCCTCTTACTTATACATTTACCATAAGATACATATACACAACTACATCATAACCAAAAGATACGACCACACACATATTATAGGGCTAAACCTAGAGCTAAACCTACATCATCTTATGCCAAACAATTCACACAACAATGCTACTACAATTTATACTTCTTCTACAACTTCTATAGCCTTTCTTCAACATATTCTCTGCAGAATACAGCCGAAGAGCAGTAGATTAACAGCTGACAAATAGCCAATAAGTAGATACACATAGCCGACGAGTATAAACTACAGTAGACGAATACAAACTACATTGGACGAGGAGACTTTTTATACTTGTTTTCTTATTCAAATCACTTGTACTTCATCTCAATTATAATTATAGTGGATAATTTTGGCTAGGTCACTTCCACACGCGGTCTTTAACCTTGTTCAAGGAGTTTTCCGCGTCACCGAAATTACTTGTATTTATGTTCTTTTCTTTACNCCAAGTCTACTCGTCGATCGACGACTCCTAAAATCTAGGAGATAAATCAGCCACCATCCCAGAAAATAGGAGATAAGGTGCTTAGCCATGCCTAAATAATAGGATCGTGGAGTGCAGCAGCTACATATACACTTAGAATTGGAGAAAAACACAAGTTCTGCCCTCTTACTTATACATTTACCATAAGATACATATACACAACTACATCATAACCAAAAGATACGACCACACACATATTATAGGGCTAAACCTAGAGCTAAACCTACATCATCTTATGCCAAACAATTCACACAACAATGCTACTACAATTTATACTTCTTCTACAACTTCTATAGCCTTTCTTCAACATATTCTCTGCAGAATACAGCCGAAGAGCAGTAGATTAACAGCTGACAAATAGCCAATAAGTAGATACACATAGCCGACGAGTATAAACTACAGTAGACGAATACAAACTACATTGGACGAGGAGACTTTTTATACTTGTTTTCTTATTCAAATCACTTGTACTTCATCTCAATTATAATTATAGTGGATAATTTTGGCTAGGTCACTTCCACACGCGGTCTTTAACCTTGTTCAAGGAGTTTTCCGCGTCACCGAAATTACTTGTATTTATGTTCTTTTCTTTACTTTTTTACGCTTGTCTTATTGCTTTTTTAATTGTCCTTCAAACACAAAATCATATAGACTTAGTTATTAACCCTACAAAATTTGGACAAAACAAACATCACAACTTCAAGCAGCATTGACCACCAATATACAACACTAGAGCGAGGCTCCAAAATACCACATGAAATATACAACACTAGAGGGAGGCTCCAAAGTTCCGCATGACATACACATATGGGAAACGCATATCTGGTGGACTGTAAAAAATCATTGCATAAGGATATGCATCTCCCAAATCCTTACTCGAGAGATGTGGATCTTCCGAAAAATTAAAATTGTGATATTTTGGTCACAATTCAAAGTGATAATTCTGAGACTGATATATCAGAATTCAAAATGTACAATACCAAAAAATTTAGACTAAAAATATACATGAAAACCGCATATGCCTACGGACTCATTTGGCTATTTGAGCAGAGTGTTATCCTATGATGCATCAAGGTGTTATAATTAGATAATATACTTTAACTTTGTGATTCGAGTTGAGAAAGTTGTGACCATCCAAGAATTCAAGTGCACAGCGTGGTCATCACTTATCATTAATTATTTCAAGTTAAGATGTCCAGACTCTTTTGGAAGGATCCGACACGGACGCACGTGTGTCAGATCTTCTAAACTCTAAATTCATAGACTCGGGGACACGTTAAATATGGATCTAACATTGGGATATGGATACTACAATTTAATATAAAAAATATCTTATATCTCCAGATATTTAATGACATTGTATTGAGATGAATATATTTTTTTTAATAAATATAACATCGATTCATATAAAAATGTCAAGACAATTATTCAGACATATTTGTTATCCAAAAGCCAAAATTATAATTACTAGATTTAGAAAAAAATTAAAATAGAAATTCAAATTTAAAACCTTTCAATATGTTAAGTATCAATTATAATCCATAATTAAATCTAAATTGAAACATTACAACAAGATTACAGCTCATGCATGGGAAATAAATACAATTATACAATAATATATAATATAATATTGCATTGATCGAGGTATGACAGCATCTTCTTCATTTTCTTCTTTAGTTGTCTTCTTCCTCGATCATCCTCCCTCCTCCTCTTTCTCCTTCCTCTTTCATAACATGATTCAAGCCCTTTTCTCTTTATTAGTTCTTTTTACTCTATGCATATAGAATGCTGAGTCACCGGCGGTGACGAATCCATTTTGCATCGGAGGATCCAATCCGGATTCCATGCTAGTGTTGACACTATGTGCACATGGAACCCTCGAATTTTGAGTTGCTGGAATCAGTCACCGGCGGTGACGAGTCCATTTTCCACCAGAGGATCCGACCTGGATTCCGTGTCATGTCGACACGGGTACGGCGGGGTCTAGGGGCGAGTCTGAGCATTACAGATTTAAAGCTTCACAAATTTAAAGCATGTTTTTTTGGGATGGAATTATGTACCTCTAATAAGTTGCCAGATCTGTCTTCATCTTTCATGGCATTGTATTGGACTTTCCAAAAACTTTTAGAAATTTCCAAGATCTTGCACCTATACCAGCAGCCACTCATGTTAAGATCTTGAGACACTAACCCTAAATTATCTCCATCCTGGAATGAGGTATGCTGATTGCCTTTGGTTCCATAAATTGTACAGAACCAAAGGCAGTCAGCAGGCATCATTCCAGGGTGGAGATAATTTAGAGTTAGTGTCTCAAGATCTTGACATGAGTGGGTGCTGGTACAAGTGCAAGATCTTGAAAATTTCTAAAAGATTTTAGGAAGTCCAGTACAACGATATGAAGGATGAAGAAGGATCCTGCAACTTAGAGGAACATACCTCCGTCCCAAAAAAACCTGCTTACACGGAATCTGTACCGAATCCGGTAGTGAAAAATCAGACACTTTTAAGCCACAAATAATTTAAGTTTGTAGAGAAGATATAACACAGAATGATAAGGAAATGAGGAAAGAAGAAGAGGAAGGAGACGTTGGGGAAGGATAGACGATGAGAATTAACCACTAAAGAGAGATTAAAGAGATATATATTTATAAAAAAATAAATGAATGTACCTAGAATTTTATGTGTCCACATTCATTTACTAGTTAATTAACGTAATTAGTGGTGGGCTAGTGACTAGATGTTTCCACTTAGTTCTAGTCTTGCCCGTTTTATAATTTTAAAATATTAGTAAATATTTAAGTATTATTAAATTATGATATAAATATTTATACCAACTATAATGACTCACAATATCTATTAAAGATACTAGTTAACTTAGTCACGTTTCACGCGACCTTTATTTATTTCTTAATTAAATAAATTATATATGATAATTTTTGTTATACAAAAAAATTATTTATATAAATATTTGATTTGAAATAACGCATTCATATTTTATAATAAATTACCAATAAACACACACACACACATATATATATTTTTTAAAAATCAATCACAATAAAAATATACCATAAATATAATATTAAATTTATTATAACATATTAAGCCGACACCACTTTCAATGGTATCCATTATAAGTATAAGATGGTAAGAAATTTTATGATTAACCACCTAAAATGAATCGATCATATAATTAATCTTGTTTAGAAAATATATTGTATTCTACAATCATGAATTTCTTATTATTCGAGTTAATTAAATGATTAGGTTAGTCATTAATAGGTCATATTATTGAGGCATGTGATTTATTTATATATAATTAAAGTGTTAATAATTGTTGTATTCGTATAAATATTATCCATAAATAGTTTTGCATGCTTATTAAACTTAAAAAGAAAAGAAATTTGAAAACAAAATTAGACTATCATAATAATTTGTCATTATTTATACTTCAAAATTTAGAACTAAAGTGGAATTAATTTGTTAATAATAATATTAAAAAAATTAGAGTTAAGAGTTTTATGTGAGATTTAATAATAGACTAATGGGAAAAATAATTAAAGTAATAGGTGAAAGTGTGGAACAATAGAAAAGTTCTACAACGCTTAAATAAAAAATCAGTTGTTTAGGAAAGTAGTAGAATTTAAGGAAATGCTTGAAGGTGAAGGGTTTCGGGCATGAAAACGCAGCGGAATTAACGTAAAAACAATAAAAATCGAAACTCAATCGCAGGTTCCATGTATAACATTGGAAGATTATGGTGAAGAAGTCTGTACCTTAACAAAACTTTCCGTATATTGTTTAATGGAGGTCCAGAAAAGATGAATCACAACAGCCCTTTAGTGCAAAGATATGCTCTCCAAAGAAGTCCACAAGAACGCTCAATCGTCCTACGATCACGAAGTCGGTACTAGCCGAATTGTTTGTCACTCTCTCTCTCTCTTTCTCTAGCCTCTCTTGATGTTGAGCAGCTAGGGTTTTTCTTTAAAACGAAGTCTCATGATTAAACCCTAATACTATACATCATTATGTATATATATAGGGGAGAGAGAGATTTTGGGCCTCACCCTGATCCATGTGGTTTCCAAAACCCATTATGACTTTGGGTTATTATTATTATTAAATCTGAATTATAATATAATTAATCAAGTCCCACTTAATTAATTCAATAATTAAATTCGAATAAACAATAATATATTTAAATTCGTAATTTAAATAAACCTCCGTTTTGACGTTCTTTGTGTGTGACCCTTTAGGTTATTATTACGTTGGCAATAATTTTATTATCTAATAATAAAATTATAAACAATGAGCGGCATCTAGTAATACATCATTGCTACCCAAGTAACAATAATAATTGGTGATTCAATTAAACCTTTCGTGAATAATGTGCAATGTAATATAATCCCTTTAACCTTATATTATAGAACAAACTCAAGGCATGTATAGTGTCATCCTCTTCAACGTTTAATCTTGGTTTCCTTGATCAATGAGT
>QRFB01008065.1:3114-33836 GCA_008931105.1 Oenanthe javanica
AACTCAAATGCAACACCAAGTGCAAATGCAACACTGAAGGACCAACTGCAACGCTTTCTTGCTACATCAGCAGTGCCACGTCAGCAAAATGTGGGTCCCACACGTGGGACCCACACATGACACGTCAGCACATGTGGCCCCCTGCCACGTCAGCAAAATGTGGCCCCCACACGTGACACGTCAGCATGTGTGGGTCCCACATGCTGACGTCATCACTGCCCCGTCAGCAAAATGTGGGTCCCTCAAAAACTCAAATGCAACACCAAGTGCAAATGCAACACTGAAGGACCAAATGCAACGTTTTAGTGCCACATCAGCAGTGCCACGTCAGCAAAATGTGGGTCCCACACGTGGGCCCCACACTTGACACGTCAGCACATGTGGGTCCACCTGCCACGTCAGCAGTGCCACGCTAGCAAAATGTGGCCCCCACACATGACACGTCAGCATGTGTGGGTCTACCTGCCACGTAAGCAGTGACACGTTAGCAAATGTGTCCCACACGTGGGTCCCACATGCCACATCATCATTTTTGTCCTAATTGTTCACCAAATGCAACGCTTTTTCCCCTAGTGTTGCAAGGTGCAACACTACAATTGAACTGCAACACAACTTTCTAATATAATGCAACGCTTTGTTTGTAGTATTGCAGTTGCTCAAAAAAANTTGGGTTAGACTTGACTTAGAATATTGAGTTTGTCGTGCCACAGCCGTGACTCAATTATTCAAGAGGCTAAAGTTTTAATTAGGGAATGACATGAGATGTTATTGACAAGAGTTGTCTGCCTACTGAACATCACATGGCGTTTCGTGCTACAGCCGAGGTTGTGTGATGGAATGTAGGATCCCTATTCCCACTAGCATTATGAATGCTTAATTTTTCACTTAGAGGGTTGTATAAATTAGATGAACTAGTGGGAGCCACTTATGAATAAAGACCCGATTCATATAGTGTTTTAATAATGAAATTGATTATTTGCTAAGTGTTGTTATGTGTTTGTCATTTACAGATTTTAGATATACATCATGTCTTCTGCACTATCACTACGAAGCATACTAGATGCTCACAAGTTGACTGGTACACACTTTGTTGATTGGCTTCGAAACCTGAGAATTGTTCTTAGGGCTGAGAAGTTGGACTATGTGCTGAACTCACCAGTACCCGATGCTCCTGCCGAAGATGCTCATGATGATGAGCATGTAACTTACAGGAAGTGGATGGATGAAGCAAATGTTGCTCAGTGCATCATGCTGGCATCTATGAACTCTGAGCTGCAAAAACAGCATGAGAACATGGATGCTCATACCATTCTAGTACGCCTACAAGAGTTGTATGATGTACAAAGCAGGACTGCTCGATATGAGATATCGAGGGAGCTATTCCGTTGTAGAATGGCGGAGGGATCATCTGTGAATGATCATGTGCTTAAGATAATCAATCTGATTGAGCGTCTTGGGCAACTTGGTTTTGTCATGGATGGGGAGTTGAGCCAAGACTTGGTCTTGCAATCACTCCCAGATTCGTTCTCGCAGTTTGTTGTGAACTTTCACATGAACAAATTGGATGTCAGCCTGCCTGAACTCCATAACATGTTGAAGACTGCTGAGTCGAACTTTCCCTCTAAGAAAGGTTCTGTTTTTCTGATTGGTGGTAGATCCACTTCCAAGAAAAGGAAGTGGAATCCTCCCAAGAAGAAGAAAGTAGGTGAGAAGAAGCCAGTTCCATCAAAAGCTGAAGACCCCAAAAGCAAAGCTGTTTGCTTTCACTGTAACAAGGTGGGGCACTGGAAGAGGAACTGTAAGGTTTACCTTGCAGAACTGAAGAAGAAGAAGGGTAGTGAGACTGCCGCTTCTGGCTCAGGTATGTTTATGATTGAAGTAAACATGTCACTAAATCAAATTTCTACTTGGGTATTAGATACCGCCTGTGGTTCTCACATTTGCAATTCATTGCAGGGACTAAGGGATAGTAGGACTCTTGAGGAAGAGGAGGTTATTCTGCGGATGGGCAATGGAGCAAGAGTTGCTGCTGTATCTGTAGGATTATTTGATTTACATATGCCTACGGGCAAGACTATTGTTTTAAATAATTGTTATTTTGTTCCCTCGATTGTGAGGAATATTATTTCTATTCCCATGTTAGACAAGGCTGGATTTTCGTTTATTATTAAGAATAATGAATGTTCAATTCTTAGAGATAATGTTCTTTATGGTAGTGGTATTTTGAATAATGGTCTGTATGTATGTGACGTAGAGCATAGTTTACTACAAGTTGAACATACTAATAAAAGGAAAAGGGATGATGAAAATCTCACATATTTATGGCACTGCAGACTTGGTCATATTAGTGAAAATAGACTACTGACATAGCATAAGGAAGGGTTACTTGAACCTTTTGATTTTGAATCATATCCTACATGTGAGTCTTGTCTATTGGGAAAAATGACCAAATCTCCATTTAGTGGACATGGAGAAAGGGCTGCAGATTTGCTAGGATTGGTACACACAGATGTATGTGGACCGATGTCTACGCAAGCCATGGGTGGTTTTTCGTACTTCATTACTTTCACAGATGATCGATCTAGATTCGGATATGTGTATTTGATGAAACACAAATCTGAAGCCTTTGAAAAGTTCAAAGAATATAAGTATGAAGTAGAGAAACAAACCAAACATAGTATTAAAACCCTTCGATCAGATCGAGGTGGTGAATACTTGAATGGAGAGTTTCTAGATTATCTCAAAGAAAATGGTATAGTCTCTCAATGGACTCCTCCATATACTCCACAGTTAAATGGAGTATCAGAAAGGAGAAATCGAACTTTGTTAGACATGGTTCGATCCATAATGAGCTATGCAGATCTTCCAGTATTCCTATGGGGTTATGCATTGGAAACCTCAGCATATTTACTGAATAAGGTGCCTTCCAAATCTGTTCCTCAAACTCCGTATGAGATATGGAAAGAAAGGAAACCGAGTCTTAAACACGTTAAGATATGGGGATGTCCAGCTTATGTCAAGAAAGTTGACCCTGATAAACTGGAATCTCGATCTGTAAAATGTAGATTTGTGGGATATCCTAAAGAGACTTTAGGGTATTACTTTTACACCGATCATAGGGTGTTTGTCTCCAGACATGCTACCTTCTTGGAAAAACAGTTTATCCTTGAAGGAAACAGTGGGAGCAAAATAGAACTTAATGAAGTTCAAGAAACACAAACTACTACAGTTCAAGAGGAAACACCTGTTCAGACTGAACAACCTTCTGTGGAACAGCCCATTCGTAGGTCAGAGAGAGTGTCTCGCCAACCTGAGAGGTATTATGGCCTTGTCATTGAGAATGACAATGAGTTAACAATCGTTAATGATGACGACCCAATGACCTATAATGAGGCTATAAGTAGTATTGACTCAGAGAAATGGCTAAGTGCCATGAAATCCGAAATGGATTCTATGTATACCAACCAAGTATGGACTTTGGTTGAAGCACCCAAGGATGTGAAACCTGTAGGGTGCAAATGGATATACAAAAGAAAGATTGGAGCGGAAGGCCAGGTGGAGACCTATAAGGCCAGGCTCGTGGCAAAAGGATTCAAACAAAGGCAAGGGATTGACTTTGATGAAACTTTTTCGCCTGTAGCCCTGCTTAAATCAATTCGGATTTTGCTTGCGATTGCAGCTTACTATGACTATGAGATCTGGCAAATGGACGTGAAAACGGCCTTCCTCAATGGGAAACTTGAAGAGGAAGTGTATATGACACAGCCAGAGGGTTTTATTTCCAAAGGGAATGAACACCTAGTGTGCAAGCTGCTACGAACCATATATGGATTGAGGCAAGCTTCTCGTAGATGGAACATCCGTTTTGATGAGACAATCAAAGAGTTTGGTTTTATCAAAAACATAGATGAACCATGTATCTACAAGAAGGTTAGTGGGAGCGCGGTAACATTTCTTGTGTTGTATGTGGATGACATACTTCTTATAGGAAATGATATACCGATGCTTCAATCAGTCAAAGTGTGGCTATCAAAGAACTTCACTATGAAGGACTTGGGAGAAGCATCCTACATTCTCGGTATAAAGATCTATAGAGATAGATCTAGAAGAATGATAGGTCTTACCCAGGGTACATACATCGAGAAAGTGCTTAAAAGATTTAGCATGGAAAACTCCAAGAGAGGTCTCATGCCGATGAGCCATGGAGTGTCCCTTTCCGAGAAAATGTCTCCTAAGACAGCTGAGGAAAGAGAGCGTATGAGTAAGATTCCTTATGCTTCAGCAATAGGATCTATCATGTACGCGATGATATGTACTAGGCCTGATGTTGCTCATTCAATCAGTGTGACGAGCAGATATCAGTCCGATCCAGGTGAAGATCACTGGAAAGCAGTAAAGAACATCCTTAAGTACTTGCGAAGGACTAAGGATATTTTTCTTGTTTTTGGTGGTGCTGAATTGATAATAGAAGGTTATACCGACTCTAGTTTTCAATCAGAATGTGATGATAGCAAATCTATGTCAGGGTACGTGTTTACTCTGAATGGTGGTGCGATTAGTTGGAAGAGTTCCAAACAGTCTACAACGGCTGACTCCACAGCGGAAGCAGAGTATATAGCTGCAAGTGAGGCTGCAAAAGAAGCCGTTTGGATGAGGAAATTTGTTTCTGAGTTGGGAGTTGTTCCTAGTGTTGAGGAGCCTATTGTATTGTATTGTGATAACAATGCAGCAATAGCACAAGCCAAGGAACCTAGGTCTCATAAAAATTCCAAACATGTTTTGCGGCGCTTTCATTTGATTAGGGAGATCATAGAAAGGGGAGATGTCAAAATAGAGAGAGTTGACACACATAACAACATAGCAGACCCACTTACAAAGCCGTTGTCTCAGATTCTTTTTGATCGTCATAAAAGGAAGATGGGTATTACTTACCAGGGTAATTGGCTTTAGTCCAAGTGGGAGATTGAAAGTGTTTGTCCTAAATCCAATCATGTATGATGAGTTAGGAAGAACTTTCTTGTATTCTTATTTGATTTCATTAATATTAATAAAAGACTTATTTGTTTTATTACGGGCTTTATCTGTTTAAAGTGTCTTAAATAAGATGTTCCATAGTTTAGAGTGAAGCTTCTAGAATTATAATGAGATTATAATAGTGAGATCTAGAAGATGATGACTCTTGACTTAAACAGTTCCTGATCATAGGATAACTAATTGGAAGTTAGTGAATCCGCAAAGATTGGTACATACTATGCTTGCTCCTTTAAGGAGGATGTCTGTTCTCATAGGCATTTGTGTGGTGACACTATAGCTAGTATGTAGGTGCTTATTAAGGAATAAGTTCACTGAACGTGACTCGATAAATTGAACAACTAATGGAGTTTACTCATGTGTCAATAGTTGTTCACTAAGTGATAGTTGTGCAAGTATCCTTAGACTTGAGATCGTTAAAGTTATCTTGTATATAATGAACTATGTTTTGGTTTAGTCCTTAGTCTCAAGGACATCCATTAGGTCTATTCCGGGCATAGGGATTTGTGTATGAAGATAGTTAACGTCAATAGAGGATCCACCCCTTCCAGTATGGGAAGAGAATATCCTATGTTATTCTTAGTATGCGAGTTCTGGAATCTCTGGCCAGAGTGAATGAAATTAGAAAGGAGTTTCTAATTTGCATTAATATGAACTTTGCACTATGAATAAGAAAACATATGATTAAATTTAATAGGCTTGACACGAGTTCCATGCCTTGTATTTAATCGGGATATTGTAGGGTGGAAGGAATTGATTGTGCGGTAACTAGTCACTGACAGGTTCTTGGCAGTGAATTCATATTATCCGGATAGTCGCGATATGTTGAGAAGCATCACTCACGATGTAGAATAAATATAATTAATCAGTTAATTATATTTAATGAATTATTAGAATTCATATAAATAATAAATAAAAAGTTTATTATTATTTATTTCTACTACCGGCTTAATATTGAACCTACATGGTCACACCATAAAAGAATATTTTCTTTGATGAAAAGATTTAAATTATGAGAGAGAGAATTATTTTCTAAATAGTTTAGAAAAGGAAATAATGATTAAAATAGTTTTAATTATTATTAAAGCATTTTATTAAAATATGGGGTTTAATATAATAATATATATTGATATATTATTTATGGAAAAACCCTAGGATAGTCCTATAAATAGAATGAGATGCATCATTCTAAAGACACTTCTTCTTTTGGAGAAAACACTAGCCTCCATCTCTCTCTCTCTCTCTCTTCTCTCTAAAATAAGTTTTAGAAATTATTTGAAGATCTTCATCAAAGGAAGAATTCTTGGTGGATACAGGTAGAGTACTTCACACTCTGAGAAGTAGCTGCTAGGATCTCTTGTTCACACACTTGGATCGTTTTAAAGGTAAGGTTTCGATTCCATCTCGGTTTTATATGATTATATTCGATCATATATATGGTTTTATGACAAATAATTGTTATATCACGCTTCCGCACCTCCGAAAATTACCAACAACTGTTAATCCTCTCTGTATCAAGTTCAGCAGCTCAACAGATGGGAAGTATAGATCAATGAGCTTGGACATGATTAGTTTGTGTAGGCCTAGATCTGTAAATGAGGCTTTCAATTACTTCAATCAGCTGCCAAGAACTGAAGATAGAAGTGAAGTGATAAGGGTGTTGGTTGAGGAATTAAGGAGGCTTGAAGAGAAGAAATCAAAGAAGACTGAGAAGAAGAATCAGGAAATGAGAGATGGTGATAATGATGATGAAAAGCCTAAGGATGGTACAGGTAGTTCCAAGTCTAACAACAACATTAATGGTGATGCAAGGACCTCTAGAACTGGGAATAAGGATTGAGAAGATGAGAAGATAGTTGGTGAGATTGAAGGAAGGGTTATGAAGGCAGTGGTGCTTGGTTTTGAAGCAGATAAGCAAGATGTTGAGGAGAAATAAGGTGGAGGTTGCTGTCAAGGAGCCTGAACCTGCTGTCAAGCCTGTATTGACAATAACTTTAAAGACACTATTAAAAGAAGTGAGGGAAGAGTTACAGTCAAAAAAAAATTTCTTTATCTAAAAAATACAGGAAGACAAAGGCTGAGAGACCAAGACCACACTCAAGTAGGAATCCTAGTAGAAGGAAGTGGAAGCTCGTATCTAAAATTCTTAATGAAGATTGTCTGGATGTCAGAAGACCTGCAATCAACAACTTGGCTGAGTTAAAAGCAAAATCAATCACCAAGGTTGTTGTTGAGTGGACTGAGCTCAATTCTCTAAGCGGTTCAATGTCTACTATTCCATTCGGGAAGTTGAATCAATGGGAATGAACTAAAGGAGGAAAATTTCTTCATGGTCAGGAAGTTGTTACTTGTCATCAAGGGATCGGACATCAGAACTCAAGTCTTCAGGGAAATTCTAATCAGAAAATTCTTGGTGCTAATGGAGTCCTTCAAAACCCATCCCTTGGACTTTGTTGATGCTAAGGAACCCGAGACTGCAGTCTATTCAGATGGTGTAATGTTTGCCAATGAAGATGGACTTAAGGAATTCTGTAGCATTGATTCCGTGCAACATAAGAATGTGAAACTCCTAGTGAAGCTGGTGGAACAGTTGGAAGAATATTCATACCCTGAGGAGACAAACTTCATCCCAACTATTCAGAGAATCATTCAAGCTAAAAGGAAGAAGAAATTTAAAAGGAATGTTGAGTATGAGAGGACTCAAAAATATCTTCTCAGAAATCCTGACAGGATAATCTTCTACAACACTGGTGGATCTGCAGAAGAGATCACCTTGGTTCAACTAAGGATTATAGATGAAAAGGAACCACAAATCACAGAACTGATCAAGAGACAACTCCTAAACATTACAAATTTTGAGGTGTTTGATCTAAAAAAGAAAGCTCTGAAAATTTATGATTTGAAGAAGAAAAAGAAGAAGGTGGAGGAAAAGTAGAGGAGTAAGGTTACAGATAATATTGAAGCCACAAAGAAGGAGATAGAAAGAATCAAAAAACAAATCAAAGAAGTTGAGATTGATCTAAAGTGTGCCAAGCTTAATGAACAATTCTCCAGAAAAACTTATTATGTATATCTTGTCTTTACAAATCCATTCAGAATCATCATTGACAACATTGAAGTCAAGGTTGAAGATTTTAGAGTACTCAACATTGCAAACCTAAGAAGAATTTTTAGTTAACCACAGGATCTCTTCTAGAAGTTGAAAGAAATATGAGTACAGAGTTTGGAAGGATAATAGATGTAAGGTCTAATGAAGATGATGAAGTAGACAACTTGAGGGTAAAACAAGTGTACACATCTTCCAAGGACATGTTTCTTTCTAATGAGTTTAAAGTCTAATTTCTATGCATCTCCAAAGGACCTGTGAAAGCTTATTGCTCCTATCAAGACCTGAAAACCTTTCTCATACAATGGTGAAGCTGGTTCTTGATTGTGTGTCTAATCATACCAAGACAACAGAAGAAAAGAGAGCCCTGAGAACTTTGGAGTTGTTATATAAAAGGAAGAAACCAAATCAAGGAAGCTCAAGTACAAATTGAAGATCAGCTCAGTCTAAAGGAGCCTAGTTGAGAAATATAGTCTATTGTATTTGTAATTGTATTTTTCTGTATACTTTTATTGTATAAACACTTCAAGTTATGTTAGTTGAGTTTGCATCGGCAAATAGTTTTTAATTTGTCTTTATTTTACATAAAAACAAATAGGGGGAGATTGTTAGAGATTGTGGTGTAATCAACTAGTATACTTAGTTTAAGTTTAATAAGCTAAGTAAAATATACTGTCATGTAATCATTGATAATATAGTTAGTAGTCATGTGTAGACAGTATATTTGAACGTGTTAGTTAGGTAACAGTACATTTGAAAGTTATTGTCTTGTATAAAAGAATAAAAATGAATCGTGTAGTATAAGTTCACTAAGTGTTCATGCACAGCATGATTCAAAACTCAGACATCAAGTTTTCAAGTACTCAAGCTTATGATAGTACATTACAAGTGACAACACAATTGGAAAAGACGACATCAATTATTCCATTGATAATAAACTTGGCGGAGAATGAAGAATTAAAGACAACAAGTTTCACATACAGCAAATTTTGCAGAGTAGTTGACAACAACTATTCCATTGACAGTAAACTTGATGGAGAATGAAGATTTGAAGACATCAAATATTACTGGCAGCAATTATTTCATTGACAGTAAACTTGGCGGAGAATGAAGAATTGAAGACAACAAGTTTCACTAACAGCAAAATTGGCGGAATAGTTGCCAACAACATTGATGGGAATAGTTGACAGCAGTTTAGGAAGACAATATGTTTCATGGACTATCAAGTTTGACAGCAAAGTATGCGAAGCCAAAGATACTGTCACCAAAGGGAAGCTAAAAGTTGACAGTAAACTTTTTTCGAAGCCGACAGTCTGTTTCAGGTAGCAGTCTCGATAGTGAAAATACAAGGAATGATTTTGACAATACTATCTAGTCTGTCAAGTCTACTACTGCAATTTGGAAGAATTTAAGCAAAAGGTAAAGCGTGCTTAAAGAGTCAAAGATTTTTGCATATCTCAGAGCTGCTTTATTTACAAATGGAATGAAGACAAATTTGAATGGAAAAAGCAGAGTTTCTATTTTAAGTTTTATTCTAGGAACAATAGAAAGTACACTTGTAAGTGAGATATGTGTTTCAGTATAAATACACATATCTCACAAGTACTTTCACTTATGCAATTGAGCTAGAATTTTCTCAAGTATAGAAATATTAGCAAACTCATTGTTATTGTATCTATCGAAACTGGAATTATTTTCCAAACAGTTGTAGCGAAACAAAAATTAATAAAATTAATTTTTGAAGTTTAAACACTTTGTCCTTTTATCTTCTTAGTTTGTTTGCATCTCTAACTCGTCAATTATTATTCTTGTTGTTGTTAGCGAGAATCCTTAATAATTAATCGAATTGCATTCTAACCCTTCATTCTGCAACACTCATCTTAACTAACAATATATAAAAGATAATACTCCATCCGTTCTATAAAAAGTGGCGGTTTATAAAAATTAAAAGTCTAGTTGATTCAACTTTGATCATTTATTAATAATTATTGTTAGAAATAAAAATTATGAAAAATATATCATTAAAAAATATATTACATTAACTATTATAGTTAATTTTTATTTTGGTAAAAATATAAATCAGTAATATTTAATAAGTGATCAAAATTGAATTAGTTTGACTTTTATTTTTTATAAAACGTCACTTTTTGCGGAACGGAAGGAGTAATAAACTTCATCACAAATTTTAAAATAATTATATAATAAATACATTAATATAGTATTAATTATTATTTTTAAAATATAAATTTAATATATGAGACGGAAAGAGAGGCGGAGCAAAACCCTAGATTCATTTCCCCCCAATTTCATCGTCTCCTTGCTCAGCCTACACAATGAAGAAGAAAACCAAACAAACCCTTTGTTCATCCTCCTCAATCCCCAACGACACCGACCTGAAAACCCTAATTAACGAGCACTCGTTGTTTTTCGACAAGCTTGTTCAACTCATTCCGGCGCAGTACTATCTCTCCGTTGACGATGACTCCAAGCCATGGTACCAAGGTCTGAGCAAAGCTGCCAAGGCCTCTGCGAAGCAACAGACCCGTGAGAATATCAAGAAGGCTCGTCGGGCTCGTCTCGATCCTGAAAACTCAGAGATTACCACTCTTGATATTCTTAAAAAGTCTATTGAGAATGAGAAAAGTGAGAGTAGATTGAAGAACAAGAGCTCGGTTACTTACGAGGAGCTGCAACAGAGGTTGCAAGCCAAGCTGCTGGAGCTGAGGTCNCAGAGGTTGCAAGCCAAGCTGCTGGCGCTGAGGTCGAATAGAGGCCAGGGGAAGAGGTCTGTTATTGATAGCAAGAGGAAGAGGGAGTTTGATGACGTGGATGAGGTTGTTAGGGATGGGCCCCAGTTTGTTACGGAGGTTGAGAAGGAAGTTGAGGTTGCGGCGAAAGGGATTGAGTTTGGGAGAGTGAGGATTGGGAGTGAGGTAGGGAGGGATAAGAAGAGGAAGAAAGGTTCGAAAGCGGTTCAATTGGAGAAAGCGAGCAAGTTAGAGGAGTTGAAGAAGGATCCGGAGAAAGGGGAGGTTGTTAAGGAGAAGCATTCCTGGAAGGCGGCCACGAGTAGGGCCATGGGGATTAAGGTTCACGATAGTACGAAGATTTTGAAGGAGAGTATTAAGAAGGAGAAGAAAAGGCATGAGAAGAGTGCGGGTAAGTGGAAGGAGAGAGTCGAGAGCACGGAGAAGTTGAAGAGTGAGAAGCAGAAGAAGAGGGCGGGGAATATTGCAGAGAGGGTGAAGCAGAACAAGGATAGGAAGATTGCTAAGAGGGAGAAGAAGCTTATGAGGCCGGGGTTTGAGGGGCGGAAACAGGGATATATTAATGGGGATAAGTAAGGCAGATTATTGGTTTTTATGTTGTTTTTGTTTAATTGAGTCATGTTGTGAAAACTTTGTCTGCAATGTCGGGTTTTGACAAAGAATTTTATGATATTGTTATGGTTCTTGAATGAATGTTTTATTTAATTATATGTTTTGGAAGTACTATGGATTGGCAATGTTAGTTGTATATAATTCAGTTTAATTTCTTGTTTGCATAGTTTAATTTTGATATCTATGAAGCATTTGTTTGAAATTAGCTGAATTAATCAATGGCTATGATTGTACTCATGCTCTAAGTGAATATGCTGCGTATCTGAGCACCATTTGCAGTGCAAACCTCAAAATTATAGCAATGAGCCTGATATAACGGTAATGCATCACAGAGCTGAATCATCAAAGAGCTGAATCTTCAGTTGCTTAGTTAATGATTAAGATTTTTAATTCTGTTCAGAATCAAATCATTATGTGTATTGCGTTAAGTCTAGTATATTTATTATTTATCTAGGAAAACTTGTAAATTATCAGCTTAAGATGTGTTTATAGTAAATTATAAATGGTACATAGTTATGTACTTATTTTACCTTGTTGACGGTCCTTTTTAAACAAATAATAGTTTCTTATTATGGCTTGTTGTAACCGTTTTAAGCTAACACAGAGGCCACCTATATCAATTGCTTATTTGTGTGAACCTCGTGTATTCAGTAGATCATTTAAAAAACTATATGACTAGTCTATTGACTTTGATTTAATATGCTGTTGAGAAGAGTAGTGGTTTTTGCACCCTGGTGATGCTGACAAAGAAATTAACAAATTAGTTTCTATATATTAAATATTATTCATTAGTAAGTTATTGTAATATTAGGTGTTTTATTTCTGTGTAAGTAGTTCTCTAAAATCTATCAATCTAATTTATTTTTTTTATATTTTTGTGTATGTGTGCTGTATTGCAAATGTGATATTTTTATTTGATCTCTCTTCCTACTTTGAATGCTTGGTTTAAAAGGCAAAACTGTATGTTGATTAGTGTGAATATCTGGGTGTTTGTTTTCAGGTTTTGAATTTCAAATGTACCATCTCTTATTCTCTTATTACCCTTGTTCCTATATAGTAGCATTATCCAAGGACAAGGGCCTAGGTGTACTGAAAAAAATGAAGCTTCATAAAATATCCCAACACTGATTCATTTATTTTTCATGTTGTTAGGTCTCTCAATCTAGTGCTGTCTTATAAATCTTTGATGGATATTGTGCATTTTTGTCCATGTTTATTTACACTGTAACAGAACCTCTTTGTTAGCTAGCAGATGCAAAGGACATGATTCAGGCAATTCAGAATGTTGAAGGTGCTAGATTCCCGGTTTTAGCACCTAATATCAAAGTAAGTCCCCTTCGTGAATGAATACATGTTTACAAGTTGTTAGACGCAGTGGTGACCTTTCTTCTTATTACGTTGCAGGGTTTTGAGGCAGCTGTTGCAGCTGGAGTTAAAGAAGTGGCTATATTTGCTTCAGCTTCTGAGTCCTTGTCAAACATAAATTGTAGTGTTGAGGATAGTCTTGCTCGTTACCGTGAGGTTGCTTTTGCTGCTCAGAAACTTTCAATTCCAGTCCGGTGATATGCTCTGTCTTACTATTAATTTGTTTTGGCTTAACATTAGTACATGTTTATGTTTATTTCCTTAAATATGCCTTTGATTTGTAATCAGAAAATAGAAGATTGTCCCTGACTTTCAAAATATATGTCACTGTTTTAGCTACTCTCGATTCCTCAAGTAGTCTACTTGGATTTATGTCACTGTTTTAGTTTGTAATGGGTCCCAGTTAGTAATGTGGTTTGAGTTTGGGAAAGTGAGGTTTGAGATTGCTGGTAGGGAGGGATAAGTAGTTGAAGAAAGTTTTGAAGGCGGCTGAGTTGGAGAAAGCGAGGAATTTAGAGGAGTTGAACAAGGATCCAGAGAGTGGAGGTGGTTGCGGAGCGGCATTCGTGGAAGGCGGCCGCGAGTAGGGCGATGGGGATTAAGGTTCATGATAGTACGAAGATTTTGAAGGAGAGTATTAAGAAGGAGAAGAAGAGGCATGAGAAGAGTGTGGATAAGTGGAAGGAGAGAGTGGAGAGTACGGAGAAGTTGAAGAGGGAGAAGTAGAAGAATCGAGCAGGAAATATTGCAGAGAGGGTTAAGCAGAAGAAGGATAGGAAGATTGCAAAGAGGGAGAAGAAGCTTATGAGGCCGGGGTTTGTGGGGCGGAAACAGGGATATATTAATGGGGATAGGTAAGGCGGATTATTGGTTTTTATGTTGTTTTTGTTTAATTGAATGATGTTGTGAAAACTTTGTCTGCAATGTCGGGTTTTGACGAAGAATTTTATAATATTGTTATGGTTCTTGAATGAATGTTTTGGAAGTACTCTGGATTGGGAATGCTAGTTGTATATAATTTAGTTTAATTTCTTGCTTGAACATTTTAATTTTGACACCTATGAAACATTTCTTTGAAATTAACTGAATTAATTAATGGTTATATGACTTATGTTTGTACTAATGCTCTAAGTATTGGTGAGAAGAACTGATCAGTTACAGTGATGGTGCAGTAGATGTTTGACACATTTACTGTGAGAATTTAGTGTTGATCTGTGAAGAGATCCGAAATTGTTTTTGTTCGACTGGGTTGAGGTGGGGAGTTGAGAAGTTATCAGGTTGTTGCTATATTATACTGCATTGGTGAAGAATTGCCATTTTTAGTTGATTTCGTACTTCTTCCTGTTGTTACTGTTAAAATAATGGAACATTTGTGTGACTGTGAAGTTGTTTGTTTTAGTGTTTAGAATCGTTGCTACTGAATTGAGTAATTGTGTTGGAGCTTAATCGAAAGTGAGTAAGGTCAATTGCTGCTGATTGCTAGGTTCAGTAGATTTACTATTGAAGTCGGGTCTGATTGTGATTCATAGCGTGTTGTAGTTGGTCGACTTGAAGACGTTGATGGAGAATTGGAGTTCCTTTAGTTGGGGTGAATTGTTGTAGAGTTTAGATAAGTTTTGTGTGCTGAATCTGAATCTGGAATTAATCGGTTGATCAATCATACAAGGAAAGAGGAAGGAGACAGAGCCTTCAATGATTTGATGCATGATGTGCAAAAATGATTTAGTTGGCTGGACAGAAGATGAGACTCATCTATTATATCTATTATTATATATCTAATAGCCAACATGAGCCAATTAAATAGTTTGAATTCACTATGATTTTTTTAAAAAAAAAATAAGAATCAATCAAAATCAACCACAAATATAATTTTAAAATTTAGTAAATATAATTATTTTTAGTTGCATAATACATTATTTAACAAGTTACACGGTTAAAATGTAACCAAAAAATATTTAAATTATAATTCACAAAAATAGAAAAATAAGTTACATCTTTTCGTTTTTACAGTAAACCGTATTTTTGCGAAAAAATCTGAACACGGTAAAATCACAAAAAAAAAAACTTTTAAAAAATTTTTGGTAATTTTTCAAAAATGTATATGTATTAACGAATTTTTACAAAATTTTACATAAATATATACAAAATAATAATATTTTAATATATGTTTTATTTACATTAATATTTTTATTTAATACCCACAAAACCTCACCACAAAACTACCTGAACCGTAAACTATATACTCAAATTTTGTGTGTATAGCTTGATGTAGTTTGTGAGCAATTATCACCATCTCCATTAAAATGGAGTCTCTGGGTTTTAATATTTGGGGGATTTTCCCACCATTCCATTCTCAAAGAAGAAAAAGAAGAACCCCATCTAGTAAAAGTGATGATTCCTCAGTTGGGTCTACCGGAGCAGCCGGTTTCCGGTTTCCTATAAAGCAAGCTGCGACGGCGGGTAGTCTTGCAGTCACCGGAGACACTCTTGCTCAACTCCGTGAAAGATGGGTCATTCACCATTCATCTTCTCATCATTTTAAGGTCACCCCTTTTTCTTGATTTCTTAGATTTTACATTTTATGTATATGTTGCTATTTGCCTGTTGGAGATATGTGCATTTATGTTTGCAATTTATTTTTGATTAGCTGATATGATGGATGATTGATAAGTCTTTGTATTCGAGATTTTACGAGGCCTATGTGTACGATGATGGTATGTATGTGATTTGAGACATCAATTATTAGGCTGTGAATTTAATATTTTAAATAGGCTATAGATGAATGTAGGTGACGATTACGGCTAGTCTTTGTATGAATATAGGCACTTGCTGATTTGTATGAATATAGGCTCGGAGTAGTCATTCAAAGAATGTGTTTTCACTTTGTTATACTTATGGACTGTCGAGTAGAGCTAAAGTACTGTAGTTTATCTCACATTAAAGCAAAATATCGATTTTTAGATTATTTGTGATGGGGGTTTAGGGCTTGGTCATTCATTGGATTTTTTTTTGCTAACTTTTTTCATTGGATTTTTGGATGTCTTTCCCTGGTTTAAGTGGAAATAAAGGGCAAGGTTAGGTGCAGATGTTTTTCTTTTCCTTTAGTATATTATTTATGCTGAATGCAGATGTAGAGTTGTTCACTAAAGTAGCTTGCAGAATTAGGTCCACCAATTGAATTGAAATGAGGTTCTGGCTCTAGAAACCAAAGGAGTAGTGTAAGTCCGTGTGCAGACGGTTTAGACTTGGTAGTCTATATCCTTTATGAAGCATGTCTTTGCATATGTGTATATTTAATGTTACACAGATTCACTTTTATATCAGAAAACCAAGAGGGTTATGCTTATGCACACCAGGAGTGTACAAAATTACTAAAAGAAAAACTTCCACACACTTTCATCTCTCAAGGAAAATTTTCATAATACTCCCCAGTGATGTGATCCTCCAAAAACTCCATGAAGTTGAAGACAGACCTTAACTGAACTTGGTCATTCTATAAACGAGCAAACTGGTATATTATAAACACGCTTTGATCTCCTAAAGAACATTTTCATAATACTCTCCAGTGACTGGCATGTTGTATCTGTTGTAATTTAAAGTTTAGAGCAGAAGTTGGAAATGAACGGGCAGGTATTTATGTCAATGAGAGTCTGTCTTTGTAAATTGTAACTTAACTTATTATGAAGTTATGTATGACAAATTAGAACACTTGTAATGGGTCTGGGTCAGGATCCAAATATGTTTACATATTTGTCCTAGTAACATGCTTTGAGTACATAATTGTGCTATTCTCATTACCTTCCAAATTTTTAGATCTCCATGGTTTAAAGTTTACTATGTGTGCTTTTAGGACGACATCCAGACTCTAATTTCAGACCATAACTGGCTTCGATCCCTCCGAATGGCTTCATATGGTTTTCTTTTGTATGGCCCTGGTTCTTTTGCTTGGTACCAGTATCTTGAACGGTGCATGCCACAGAAAACAGTGCAAAACATATTGATAAAGGTAATACACATTCCCAGGGATTCTGCAGAAAACTTGTTCAAAAGAGTGGACACCTTTTATAAGCAAATTTTTATTTGAAGTACTAATATGTTCTGTTTCTTGCAGGTTTTGCTGAACCAAATTGTGCTTGGTCCATGCGTAATTAGTGTTGTTTTTGCATGGAATAATCTCTGGCTAGGAAAGCTCTCAGAGCTTCCCAATAAGTACCGAAAAGATGCCCTTCGCACGCTTTTATTCGGTAAAATTTGATTCTTATGGCCTTTATACTGCAGTTGTTCCTATGATATTATATATTAACATACTGTTTTCTTTGATTAATGCAGGATTTAGGTTTTGGGTCCCTGTCAGTGTGTTGAATTTCTGGTCTCTCTCTCTCTCTCACACACACATACACATATTCGGTCAATCCATTATCCAATACACTTTCTCATATTAACTGTAATGATACTATAACATATTGGGGTAATGTCATGGCATATCGTAGGGTGGTTCCTCTTCAAGCTCGTGTAGGTTTCATGTCCATGGGATCTATATTTTGGAACTTCTATTTATCTTCAACTATGATCAAGTAACAACCTTTGCTTCGTGAAATATGTCTAGCTACTAGCATGCAGGATTTAGCATCAGGTACCCTCTATATGATCAAACTGCTTTTCTTTAGCTAACTTGTTTCATGTTAATTACATTTGAGTGATTCATTTTCCTAGTCTTACTTGCCTATACAATTTATGTTCAAAATAAGAATATTGAACTTTTGCAGGAAACCATGCTTTCCCAATATTAGGAATATTCTCCATGATCGGCCGAATATTGGAACTGCAGTAATTTTGGCCTATACAATGTTTTTCTTTCTAATCTCTGGTTTATACCAAAGGAATGATAAAAACTTATTTCATATGTATGCAGCTCATAATTTGAAGTCTGCATATTTCATTACCTTATGAATGCAGTATCTCAACTGTTTTGAACTTTTGATTTGTACTTTAGAAATACAGTTACAATACTTGACTCAGTTTTTCAAAGATGTTCTAAACAAAGTTTCAGTAAGATGTCCTCCTGTCAACTTACAACCCTACAGGGTAAGCCAAATATCACAAAGTAATAAACTGATAATAAATCAAATCATATTTTTTATGTGTGTACCAAGGTATTTAAATTTCTATTGTTTACTGTTATATATACTTTACTAATGGATTTCTGATAGTTTCATTGACTGATTTATTAGGAAGTTAATCAAATTGGTGACCTGTTTGCTGGGAATTTGTTAGTTGGTTGTCATCTTACCCTGTGTGTGAGGGTATAAACCAGTGGCACACTAGACTAGAAAAAATATATACTAAATGGCATATAAATATTTTTCCCCTTGCTGATAGAATATATATAATTTTATTCACTATCAATAGATTTGTACAGAATATCATTTTGAAACTGCTTCTTTGTAGCAACGATAGTTTTGGATATAGATTTTTTAGTAGAACTGCGGGAGTTATGGTGTCGTCAAATCTGGATAAATGCATAAGCTTGGACGTAGTTCTTCCAACATATTGCACAATTATGTTTTTTGTCAGTTTGGCTATTAACAACTTGACAGAGCTAGAGTTTTCTTCTTGATGTACAAATTATGATGCTCTCTTTTGTTATGTGGTTCTGTTTTATTTTAGTTGGTAAGTTAGTTATTAGTACTTGGGTGAGGAAATTACTTATGGGCAAACTGCTGTAGAGGTTTAACTCTTCTAGTTGTTGGGCAACATGTCAGTACTTGATTGGGTATCTAGCGTTCCCAGTCATCTTGAATGTGTACCCTGGTGGGTCAGGGTTGTTCTTGTTGCTAAACGGAAGGTGTATCATTTAATGGCTGTGATGTATTGTTTTATCATCTTACAGTTCATTCCCAAAGTTGTACAGTGAGCTCTGGGAAAGTTCACATATCTTTCATTACTTGAGTTGACAATTCTGCGAACCTAAACAAGAAAAAGTCTGGGATTCTTGAGGTGGTCTCAAAGGCTGCTGACTATCCTAAACCTCAGTAGGCTTCAAAGTCTAACTTGGTGTTTAATGATAAAGATACTAGCTTTAACTCTTCTGATGAGCAAGATAAAACTATTTAGGTAGAAACAAGATATATATATCAGTAACCTACAAAGACAAGAGAAAATATAGAACACTTAGCTCTAACAGAAACTTTATGTATACATTGATAGAACCAAAAGAACTACTGAATCGTTAAGTCTTGCCAGAAGTCTTGACTGTTCTTGAATAGATTATTGTTCAACTACACTGTGTTGGGTTGCGGCAATATCACTTCCAGGATAAAATAGCACAAAGTACTTCGTCCACGGATACGTAGCACTCAACAGCGACCTGCACCTCAGTTTGCCCAGAAAACTTATGTATACTGAATGTGGGTTTAAAATCCAGAGTATGGCTACTAGGGTTTTATCAAACTTCTGTCACTTGTCTATCTTTTATCTCCAACATTTTTCTATATATAATACAATAAAACGTAACAACAGATAAAACATTAATTAAAATAATTATTTTGACTTTAATATAATATATTTCAAAATCAGCAAAATTTGTAATAGCCATCAGAGTTTAGCTAAATTTGGTCCATCAAAGTTTATACACTCTGCCAGTTACATCAGAGTTTACTGCTAAACTCTGACCCAGCCTTCCATCAGAGTTTACTGCTAAATTCTGACCCAACCTTCCATCAGAGTTTACTGCTAAACTCTGATCAGCAGGTCCATCAGAGTTTAATAAACTCTGACCCAATCCAGACTGTAGGAGGTTCATCAAAGTTTACTGATAAACTCTTAAACTTTGATGAGCTAGTCCATCAGAGTTTAATAAACTCAGACCCAGATCTCTCTTTGTAAACTCTGACAAGTCACACACTGACTCAATTTCATATTAAAATAATGTTAAAGTCATAATTAAATTAATTAATCATGTAATAAAACTCCTCGCTCAGGTCGTCTCGTGTATGGGAGATGCCGAGATATTCGCCCAAATCACCCTCCGACCCGAGGCGAGGCGGCGGTGGCGCGCGTGTGTGCGCGCGAGGGCACACAATTACACCATGCACACTCATATGCCTTAGTAGTTGAAACTACCATTGCCAAAGTACCCACACCCATATTACATTTTCTATGTGGGACAAACATATTTAAACTATTTCAAGTTAGCAACTTCTACTCAAAGTATCAATGGATTATATTAAGAAAATTTTTTAGATCCAAACATAAAAGTTTAAGTCCTCGTAACAAGGAACAACTTTCATTTGTTAGTTTCCGGAAATTAGATCAAGAACATATAAAAAATATGTCTTAAACTTTCCATTTTCTAACAACTTCTTTTCTGATCAAACAAAGTTCTCCTCTCATTTCAACAACGAGGTTTATAGTTTACCATCTGTTGGCGTTACTCTTAATTTCTACGGCGAGATATCTGTAAAAATGCCCGATTCTGTATTGTTAGAGGTGGAGAGTTTCCAACTGTTGTTTGATCACGAAGATTAAAATTCAGCATTTTCAATTGGTTTTCAGGATTTCCAATTCGTAAAATTTTGGACACAACAGAAACTAACCTACAAATAAGAAAAATTTATAATTTTCGTAACAGATTAAAATGTTTGTCAAAAGTTAGAAGTATAGGTTTAAGAAAAAACACTTGTACTAATGATTTTTATTACAAATTAACTTGTTGAGGTTAAAAATATATTATTTCAATTATTTTATATTAGAAAAATATTAATATATTGAAATTCTACTGTCTAACATTATGCACTATACAATTATTTTACCAGTAATAAAATAAGTAACTATAATCATCATCCTCTTGCTAGTAAAAGAATAAGATATGAACAAGTTTAAAGCTTTTTTAATTTCATGCAAATTAATGACCTATGTATTAAATATATTTTCATATAAAAAAATAGTGTTCAAATTTATTTTTGAAATTAAAGTTTCGTTACCACCTAGTTAGAGGTGAACTTGGTTAAAGTTCATGCTTTCTGCAAGCCACACCTTTTTTCACTTCTTGAATTATTTGACATATATTAGAACATTGAGATGTCTGTGTTTTGTATCATGATTAATGAATAAATTTTATACAGATATAATCGGTAGTGAGGTTTAAACCCAATTAATTTCCTTGGCATCTAAACTTATCCTTTTCTTTGAAAAATACTCTATCTTTGAAAATAATTGATACTTGATTTTTTGACACCCTTTTTAGGAGTTTTGACTACATAATTAAAATTATTATTTTTAAATTAAAAATTTTAAAAATAATAATTTTAATTATGTAGTCAAAATTCTTAAATATGTGTACGAAAAAATCAAACATCAATTATTTTCAAACGGGAGTCCGCAGTATAAGCTAGCTTGTTAATAAAATACAAAATGTAAATGTGTGGATCCATCAATAATGACCATATTGTTAGAGCAGATCAATCCCTACCTGCCGGCTAAAATGGAATCGATCTTACTTAAATATTTCCCTATATACCCTCAACAATCATGTTAAGAATGATGGTTTGCTTGCTCCTTTTGCTTAAAAATGAAGAACGTTTATCTATTGTTAAATACATATTTCGAGAAGAAATACGGGAAATTAAAAATCGAATTTAAATTCTTTATGTTAGTCGAATAATGACTCCTTTATTTATTTCAGTAGTTTTTTAAACTAAACTCACCGATATACTCATAAATTTTAAAAACTTGACCTCCTATAGAAAAGAATGAGAGAAATAACGCTGGATTAACAGTAATTCGCATAAATAAATACAATTGTCAAGAAGAAAACATGAGATTCGAAACATATTATTGTATACAAAACAATAGCTTTTGTCATTGCTGGACATTACAATATTGATCTTGAACTCTCATTTTAATTTATATAAATTATAATATGCTTTAACTTTCATTTTAACTGATAATATGCTTCACTAATATACAATTATATCAACTTGTACAATGTTAATGACTTGATGATATTTTTTAAATTTATGAATTATTTATAGCAAAGGAGTACGTGAAAGACAAAGGGAAGCGAGGATAGGATGGCATGAGGGGTATTTACGAGAATGCAGAGCTGAGTTAGATGGGAAATTGATTCTTGGACTTTACGCTTCCACGTAAACTGCTTACTCCACCCAAGTTGCAATTATGAGCATCCGAAAATTCGAGATGCCGTTGCTAAAATTACCACTACGCCCTTGTATGACTTCGTATATTATTTCTATGCCACTAGTATGTTAACTAGAAAGGGCTGTATCAACTCTCAAGTCAATGCTACTTACCTCTCATAGTTTCATGTGCATCCATGTATATATATATATATATATATGACTCATTTTGACATGAAAAATTGAGGAAATTTGGTACTGTATCATTCTATATAAATTTTAAGATGATATATTTGTTAGATATGTATAAAAAAAATTGAATTTAAAAATTTGTTCAATTTTATTTTTAAAAAATTGGAGAAAATCGATCCAAATATATAGACATTACTTCTGCGTAGGGCTGGTAAAGGTCGGCTCGATTGGATTTTAACAGTCAAACCGGATCAGATCACTAATAGCAATTTTTTCATATCTCAAATCTGAATCAGACCGTTTGGATATTGGATCAGACCAAACCAGACCGCACGCAATTAAACGGTCTAATTCGGTCGGTTACGGTTTTAAACCAAATTATTTAATATGATAATTTTAGGCATAAAAAACTCTTCTTGAATCATATCCAGTAGCACAATACTGTCAAAAAGTGTTTCAATTTTAGTACATACATTACTAGTTTATTAAATTACGAAAATACTAATATGTGCCCAAATTGCCATATTAGTATTATACAAATCAAAAAGAAATGCATTTCAGGAGCAGACTAGCAATCTTGATTTTAGAAGAAATATTATGCAAAATAAAATTATATATACATATACATACATACATATATATATATATATATATTTAAGACAAATATAGTTAAATGCAAAACAAATTTATATTATATATATATATAATAATAATATATATTTGTAGCGGTCCGGTTCGGTCTTAATGGTCGGTTTAGAAATGAAAACCAGACCGGACCGAAAAATAACGGTTTGTATTTAAATCAAATCAAACCGCTTAAGAAACCGTAAAAAGTGGTTTGGTCGGTTGAGTCCGTTCTGGCTGATTTGGTTATTTTTTGCTCAGTCCTACTTCTGCGTGTCTCAAAATTTGAAAATCCTTATTTTTATCATGAATCATCTTTTATATATGTTTTAATTTGTATAAATGCATGTTTTTATCATTTACTACCTGACTTTTTTTGACATTGTCTAGAAATAGAAGTAGTTTGGTGATTGATGGGGATATGTATATAGTCACAACGGGTAAACAAAAAATTGAGCAGATTATCACAAATTCGTATCATACGAGAAATTCAAAACAAACTGATCAGACATTATATATCAGCAATTAGATAAAAACTTTAATCAAATGCTCTAAATTCAATCCATTCCAAACATATCTCACTTGAAGAATGATAAAAATAGGGAGAGAATCAGAGAACATGTGGAGAATTAAGATAACTCATCTGAATAAACGTTGCGACGTGAACTTAATCATTGCGTTAAAGTTGAATTTGTCCCGCTACGTACACACGGACTCATAACGATCAACCCCCAGCGTTACACGAAATGTATGTCACTGGCGTAGAATATGGAAACAGATAGAAAATCACTCTTAATCATTGTCCATAAACTTGATTATTTATGTGTGAGAGTAATTTTTGGTTATCTGTCCAAAACCATGATAAAGACCTTTTTTTATATTGATCAAAAACATGCAACTCGAGTACAACCCTCTTTTTCACATCGATCAAACTTTTAAAAAACTTTTCTCTAGAAAATACAGAGCTCCTTTTATCACACAACCAAAAGAAGAAGTTAAAAAACTAAATGTCTCCCAATGAAAATTTTCTCCAAATTCAAAATTTGAATTGAAAAGTCTCAAAAATAAAAATGTCTCAGATTTTAAAAGTCTTTTTAAAAAATCTCACACATAAATTTAAAAAGTATATTAATATATAATAATTTTTTTCTTTTGAAATATACTGAAATTGGAATAATATTTATATAAATTCCAACAGTGTTCTGTTATTTTAGATTGATGAACCAAAATTAAAAGTTTACTACAAATAAAAAAATAAATTTGTTCTTGTATTCTTTTCAACGTGATGTAATCTTTCCCCAAACAAAAAATCATAACTCACTCGTACCGAACAAAGAGCCAGATCACTATATATTCCACCTTTTTATTCTATATAATATACATATTAATTAATATATAGTGATTTTTTTAATTGCGCCTAATATTATAACAAATCCAGCTCCTCCCATTTCACATGCTGCTCAACTCCAACTCTCCCGGACCTCCCTGTTATAACTTAATTTGTGCGACATGCGGATATAAATATTAAAAATATAAAATATTTTTATTTAATATAGATAAAAAAATATATTATAATATTATAATTTTAATGTTTTTTAATTTTAAATAAATTGAAGTGGTTAAACGATGATGAGACTGAAATGCGTAAGTAGATTATATTTATATAAAAATTATTTTATAAATATATATATATATAATTTTAATATAATAAAATAAAATTTTAATAAGTACAATTTTTAAAAATTTACACTAGTTTTTTTTGACGAAAAAATTTACACTAGTTAAAAATGTTAGAATAATTAAAAAATGAAATAATCTAAGTTGAGGTTAATCAAACTAATTATAAAAAATCTCAAATTTCATTATAACACCATGGTATAAAAGTCTTGTACATGTGAAATCAAATGAAAACAATGACCAGACCTATTCTATGACAAGCCTATAAAAAGAGTGATAAACGTGTTACTATTCTACTATTCTTTACCAAACCCTTGAATTAGATTATATATGCCATTGTACGTAATATATGCATGGTTTAAGGGGCAATAAAGTAATGTTCATAAATATATATTATTACATACTGTATAAGATGCGACTTCACCTTGAGCCAATAATAAACCTAAGTAACGAATAGTTGCACTTGCCACCACTCATACCATACATACCAATCTTCTATATCTTCTTCTACCCACGCCACATCATTATAATTAAAATGGCAGCTGATGAATCACTTGTTCATGTTCTTAATCTCTTTAGTTATTTCTGGTTCGAAAATCAAATTTTCAAGAAAAATTCGAACCAACCATTTGTTTCGAAAATAAATAATGATGATGATAATGATAATGATCAACCAAAGTTAGCTCGGATCTCAACTAGTACTGCTCATGAAGATGATAAGCCAAATTTGATGAGTTCTCAAGAAAGCTTGAGCAGTGGAGGCTCGGATAATCTTATGTCTCCCAACTCAGTCCTCATGATTAGGTCACCGATGAACCTCAAAACAATTCTTTCAGGCAAAGAATCCGATGAGGTACTCGAAGCGGTGATGATGGAAAGAGATGAACATAATAAGAAGGTGAGTAATAGTAGTGAGAGATCGAATAATACAAGGAGGAGGAGAAAAGGTAAGGGTTTAAGCACTAAGAGTCTCTCGGAGCTCGAATTCGAGGAGCTAAAAGGGTTTATGGATTTAGGGTTTGTGTTTTCGGAAGAAGATAAGAATTCTAGGTTGGCTGAGATTATTCCAGGGTTACAAAGATTCGGAAAAGAAGAAGAGGAAAAGAACAAAAAATTGTTGGCAGCTGCTTCTTCAAAGAAGCCTTATCTTTCACAAGCATGGGAAGATATGGAGTATAGAAGAAAAGCTGCTGAGAAGCTAAAGTGGAAGATTAATGCAGCTGTTGATAATGAAATGGATATGAAACTTCAGTTGAAATTTTGGGCGCATTCTGTTGCATCTGCTATCAAATAATATTGATTTTATTTTATACATTTTAGTTTGTGGATACCATAATTGTTCATTATCTTGATGAAGATGAGTTTTTTGTTTCATAATTTCTATATGTCAATGAAGAAATTGAGGAAAATATGAGATTTGATCAAATTTGCATTATAATGAGATAGGTTAAATTAAATAATTTGTTTATGTATGTTAACTTTAACCATACTTCTATATATAAAGTCAAATTAAACTTATTGTGAAATTTGTATTAAAAAAGAAAAAAAATTAAGGCTTCCGGATGGCAATAGAACGGCTAGGACAACACCCCGTAGCAGAATCAGAATTTCTAAATATCCCGAATTAAACTAATAAATTATTGAGTTTTGAAGATTAATCGGAGCTAAAAATCAAAATTTTACTATTTTTAGTTAAAATCATGATTTAAAAAACAAATTTTATATTAATTTTTGATAGTCAACCAGGCTCCATGACAGCACCTTGCCAATATCGAACACTCATTCCTATCTATTGATAGAAGTTCGTCTAACCCGGGGGAGTTTTGTTTTGGAATCCAAATAAAGAATTAAAGTTGAAAAAATCCAACGGTTATTTGTATCCCCCAAAAAAATAAAATCTAACATTCAATATTTCTTGGCTATAGAATCATGCTTCAAAAGCATTTTAACGATTAGCTTCGTACAAGGATTCGAATTTTTACATCACTTTTAATATGAAGTTGAATAATAGGTCAGTTCTGTTAAAAACTTAAATTGTTTGGGAAGAGTTTTAATTAAACTGAAATGTATTGTATCTTTAACAACAATGTACAAGATTAGTGTGTCCTATAATTTTAATGATTTATGAATTTAGAAATAGATGCCCTTTATGATATTATTAGTGGGACGAACAGGGAATAATCAAGTGAAAATGATTAATGTTGGTTTTGCACAGTAAAACAGGCATTAATAGAAATGTGATTAATTATGATAAGATGGGAATATGGAGGATTCAATCTCATCTAATATTCTAAATTTATCTGACATGTCTTAAAGAAATGCTAGATGAGATTCGAACATGGGAATGCTTTGGAAAATATATTGCAAAAATTCAAGTTAATATAAATATATAGAAATAGAATTTTTACAAATGCATTATGGTTTTACAAATTATTATTACAAAACTATTTTGGAGAAATAGATTATGAGTTCATAAAAAAGCATATTTTTATTTAAGCAAACTACGTATAAAAATATTAAAATTTTATATTGTTATTTTTTTAAAATATAAAAAAGATTTCACAACAAAAAATAATTAAGAGAGTGTGTGATACCATTAAACGAATAATTAATAGTGAAATATGTCAGTGGTCCAAGTCCACTATTGCAATAAAAATAAGGTGGAATGTCACCAATCAATCACTTGACCAAACAAAATTGTCATCCATCAATTTATTATTTGCCATGTGCTATGCACGTTCAATGTTCCTATTTTATTTCAATGACACATCTTCAATTTGGTAAAAAAATAGGGTGCGCTGGTTCCAGCCACGTACTGCTTACCACACTGCTCCCTCTTTTGAATTTCCGTTGAGGCTAAAATAAATTGACGAATTAAAGAGCAAAATAGATCTAAATTATTATAAGTCCTAGTTTATTTTGCAAGTTATATAACTGAAATCGCCTTGAAACTAATTTACAAGATGTAGTTCCTCGATAAATAAATGTAATTATAAAATATTCAATACTAAAAAAATATTTGTTTGATTTATGAACTATAAATTACATGATTAGTTATTCATATATTATAACAAAAACAATTTATTATATAAACAAACAAATAAAATATTAAATTGTTAGATAACATTTAAACTAAAAAAAATATTGAGATTTTCAAAAAATTAAAATGACCATTAAAATGAGTCAATATATTAATATAATGTACTCTATTTCAAATAAAAAATAATATAAATAAAATTAAATAATACATTTTTAAAGTAACTTTATATAATAATTAACTTACATATTTTAATATTTTAATAAAAAAGATTAATTTATGTATTTTCAATTTTATTATGATCACTTTTTATTATATAAACAAGCATCAAATGAATTATATATTTGTCATCCGAGAAACAAAAAAAATATTATTTAATATTTTTTTATATATTTTTAAATATTTTTTATACAACTTTTGTACTCAATATAATTTAATATATATACTATATTATTATAAATAAAAAATTAAAAGTTTTGGTCTAAGGTGAACCATATAAAAGATCATAACCGTCCAATTTTAAATGAACCATAGATATGATCTTAATCATTCAATTTTAATAAAATTTAATTTTAAAAATAATATATATCATACATACAATTCTGATCCCCGGTAATCTTCCTTTTGATTGCTATAAATCTATAATGATCATATATCTCTTTTCATTACTATAAATCTATAATGCTATATTTGTAAATTGTAACTTGTTTGAATTAGAGTTTTAACTTTCAATTGAAATTATAAAATTGTAATTGCTGTATCTTATTTGGGGATTAGGTTTTTATTTAATATGTCAAAATGAAATGATTCATCCTTGCAAAAGATTTCCATGTTTTTTAATCCGAAAAAAGCCCAGAGGGCAAATAATGAGGCAAATAATGAAGAGGAAAATGTTGTTGAACCCATTGTTGTTGAACGGCCTGAACCTATTGTTGCTGAACCTATTGTTGCTGATGTTATTTTTTAACGTGATCCGGGTTTACGTCGTCAAATTTATGAATATCCAAAAGAAGAATGGAATGAAATTCGTCGAGAATATCTTAAAATTGGGCCATATCATTGGAGTCTCAAACGCGATGATTATCCATTGACCAAAGCCGAAGGGGATAAGCAAAATTGAAGATTTAACCCTTTATGGTTTGAAAGGTTTCACTGGCTTGAATATTCTCCAGCAAAAGATCGAGCTTTTTGTTTACCAGTTTTTTTATTTGAAAAAAATCCACTAAGAAGTGAAACATATACGGTGAATGGATTTAAAAGTTGGAAGAGAATCACCTCCGGAAAAGAATGTTCTTTTTTACAACATGTAGGAGTTCCTTGCTCACAACATAATAATGTTGTAACCTCTTGTGAAAATCTGATGAAGTCATCTCAGCAAATTGACAATGTACTGCGAGCACGATCTCAAGAAGAAGTTCAAAGGAACCGTTTACGTATTGAGGCAACAATTAGAGGTGTTCGATGGCTTGCATTACAAGGTTGTGCATTCAGAGGTAATGATGAATCCCCTAGCTCAGAAAATTATGGGAACTTCATTGAATTGCTAAAGTTTATGGGTGAGTTAAATAATAATATTGGTCTGGCTATAATGGGGAATGCACCAGGAAATGCTACTTATACTTCACCACTAATTCAAAAGCAAGCTTTAAACCTTTTGGCCAATAATGTGAAAAAAGCAGATTCGTGAAGAAATTGGAAATGCAAAGTTTTGCATTCTTGTTGATGAAGCCCAAGATAGTTCTACTCAAGAACAAATGGGGATTATTATTAGATTCGTTGATGATGAGGGTCTTATTCAGGAACGTTTCTTTGCAATTTTAGGGGTTCAAAACACAAATGCATCTACTCTGAAGAAAGTTATATTCGATACCTTGGCTTATTTCGACCTTAATCCATGTAATTTGCGAGGACAGGGGTTTGACGGAGAATCTAATATGCGTGGTGCTTGGAATGGTTTGCAAGCACTGATTTTAAAAGAGTGTCCACAAGCATACTATGTGCATTGTTTTGCACATCGTTTGCAATTAGCTCTAGTAGCAGCTTCTAATGACGTCCATGAAGTTTGGCTATTCTTTTTTAAGCTAACTTCTATAGTTAATTTTGTAAATGCTTCTCCAAAACATAAGACTGAAGTAGAAGACCTTCATAAGCTTGAACTACAGAAAATGATTGCTAATGGGGAACTTGGCACCGGCAAAGGTGCCAATCAATTGGTTAGTTTACAAAGAGGTGGAACAACTAGGTGGATTTCTCATTTTTTTTCTATCCGTAGCTTGATTGCAATGTATAGTGCAGTGGGTTTATTTCTTTTAGATCTCAGCAAAAGTGGGTCTATAAATGTCATTCGGGGTGGAGCTAATTGAGAGTACATACTGTTAGAAAATGGAAAGTTTAAGACATATTTAATATATGTTCTTGATGTAATTTTCGAAAACTAAATAATGAAAGTTGTTCCTTGCTATGAGGACTTAAACTTTCATGTTTGGATCTAAGACATTTTTTTAGTGTAATACATAGCTAAATTGAGTAGAAGTTTCTAGCTTGAAATGGGTTAAATGTGATTGTCCAATGTAGAGAATGTAATATGGGTGTGGGTGCTTTATATGCATATATGTGCAAGATTAGTGTCAACTATTAAGGCATGTGAGTGTGAATGGTGTAATTGTGTGCCCTCGCGCGCGCGCGCACGCGCGCCGCAGCCGTCTCACCACGCCTCGCCTCGGGTCGGGTCGAAGGGCTATTTGGACGAATGTCTCGGCGACTCGCGTATGCAAGGCTACCTGAGCGAGGAGTTTTATTACATGATTAATTAAATTAATTATGACTTTAAATATTATTTTAATATGAATATTGAGTCAGTATGTAACTGTCAGAGTATATGTATATTTTGTGACTGATCAGAGTTTACAAAGAGCTGGATCAGAGTTTATTAATAAATTCTTATGNTTGTGACTGATCAGAGTTTACAAAGAGCTGGATCAGAGTTTATTAATAAATTCTTATGTCAGATCAGAGTTTACAGACTGTTAGAGTATATATATTATGTGACTGATCAGAGTTTACAAAGAGGTGGGTCAGAGTTTATTAATAAACTATGATGGACTAGCTGGGTCAGTGTTATTCCTTAGAACAATGTCAATATTTGTAGAAGGGGGGGTTGAATACAAATATTA
>QRFB01008066.1:1142-25998 GCA_008931105.1 Oenanthe javanica
GTATCTGTGGACGAAGTGCTCTGTGCTGTTTTATCCTGGAAGTGATATTGCTGCAACCCAACACAGCGTAGTGGGGCAATAATCTCTTCAAGAACAGTCAAGACTTCTAGCAAGGCTTGGCGACTCAGCTGTTCTATTAGTTCTTTCAGTGTATGCGATAAAGCTTCTGTTAGAGCTAAGTTTTCGATCTTTTCTCTTGTCATTACAGTTACTAATTCATATATCTTGTTTTTACCTTCGTGCTTTGTTTTGTTAATTGGTTTAATCTGCCTGTTCTTGTTTAATAATTTATATAACTGCCCCATTGTTGTGTGTAGTTTTTAATTACGATCCAACACAAATGCCATACCAATTAACAAAAGGCCTAAAAACAACATATCAAAGGCACTACCAATTAACAATCAATAATTTCCATGATGAACTAATTATGCAGGAGAAACAATTAATGTAATTATTTGACATATATGTTAATGCAGGTGCAGCTGTTCGACTGCTGATAATTACCCTCGCAATCAGGATCAGGAGTTCCAGCTAACAGACTGTGGTTGGGCTGGAAAACAGGAAGAGATGATGATTTTTCATAAGGAATTGATACTACGTACACTACTACTTATCTATATATATAACTGATTTTTTTAAATTTATTTAGGTAACTTCCCTGTAATTGAATACTTGTTCTCCCTTTCCTGGAATAAGTGTGGAATAAGCTAGTGTGCAGGAGAAAAAAAAGAGCCGAGCGGCCCCCTCGCCAAAATGAAGGTCCTACATTCTCATGTTTGTGATAATTAGATTAATTTCTAATTAAACCATTTAGTCAAACAACCACATAATGTTTGTTTAGCATGTTATAAAGTGAAACACATGAACAGTTATTTTTGCACCGTCTAGTCAGTCTGAGTTCTAAGAAAACTACCCCTTCACCTAACATGCCTAGCTTTAATTCACGGGTATTATTACTTCAGTATGTGAAAGATATAATCGATCAGAAGTATGGATGAGTAAAAAATTCAAACAAAATTGAAATCGAATAAAATCGATCCGAAATCGAAATCGAAAAATTAAAAACGAATCGTTCCCTTCACCTAACATGCCTAGCTTTAATTCACGGGTATTATTACTTCAGTATGTGAAAGATATAATCGAGCAGAAGCATGGATGAGTAAAAAATTCGAACAAAATTGAAATCGAATAAAATCGATCCGAAATCGAAATCGAAAAATTAAAAACGAATCGTTTAATCAGTTTCGTTAGTTTCGGTTTCGATTTTAAACTCAAACCGATCCGGAAAAAATCAAACCGAATCGATTATTAAAATAAATAAATATATTATATATAATTTATATCAATTTTGGATATTAATAAATAAAGAAAATATAATCCGAAACTTGTAATGTAATGCACATTCTAAGTACAGTATATGTGTGTATATTATGCATCTTGAGGCCATTAAAAAATACGGACCGAGTAGGTGTAAGCTGTAACAATAATGTTAGATGCAGCAATAACAAAATATATTGTGAATTTTACCATCACATTTTTACACTTTATTTATTATAATAGTATCATGTTTGATAATTAGAATTTTGTCACATCAATTTTGTAGATATATACAGCATGTTTTGGAATAATTAGAATGGGAAACTTCCTCGTCATGTCATGCATTATCGGTGGCTTCTGATTCATTTGGCTTAAGAGTAAATTCTTGTACCTTAATATCATTGTTTTATGTAGGCAATTTAGATATTATTTTGCTTTCTAGAGCTTGTTTAATTTGTCAAACCTTTATTATATAAATTTATTTAAATTTATAATACTTTTTATTTAAACGGTTTTAAAACCGAAACCGATTCGATAAAAATCGAACCATACTTTTTAAAACCGAAATCGATATTTCGATTACGATTCCGGTTATTAATTTTTAAAACCGAAAACATCCGGTTCCGATTTTATCTAAAAACCAGATCAAACCAAATCGAGATTTACTCTCCCCTGCCCTAATCAGAAGCCATCAACAAATTAATATATGTGATCTTCCTTACTTCGTTGGTTTACTATTATCTGGCAAAGAAATGACAGATTCCATGACTTGGACAGCCTAAACCCAGAAGTCATACCTGCTATCATTCTTCATGAATCATGACACTTATTGTACGTAGAGCACTTATTAATCAAGGCCTGAAGGGGGCCGGGGTAGAGGTGTGACCGCCCGGGCTCAAAAAATTTAATGGACGTATTTTTTAAAAAAACAATAGTGTATATATATATTATTTAATTTAAAATTTTATAAAGTCAATAATTTCACAACATATGAATCAATAATTTTAAATAAGAGAGTTAGGATGGTTTGGTCGTCAAGAGCAAAAATGTAAATTTATAAATATTATTAATTAATTAATTAATCAAAGTGAATACAAGAATTAGTTTAATATTATTTATAAATAAAGTATTAAAGATTCGATTATTAATAAATAAAAATAACTAACTTTTTTTAATAACAATAACTAACTTTGTATTGTTTTTTAAAGAAAATATAATAAATTTTAATATTTAAATTGAATAAATATAAGTTCCTAAAAAATTATTAAATTTGACTATGATATTATTATTTAAAATGTAACCATGCACTGCATGAGTATAACTAAAATAAGGGATATTATGGTTATATTATTTATATATGATATGAAATAAAATAAAAAATAATAAAAACACAAAAGTAAATGTAATTTAGAAAATGAAAAAAAATATTATTCAATTATTAATAAATAACAATAACTAACTTAATATTACTTTTAGAAGAAAACATATCAAATTTTAATATTAAAACTGAATAAATGTAAATTTATAAAAAAATTAATAAATTTGACTATAATATAATTATGAAAAAATTAATCATACACTGCATGAATATAACTGGAATAAAGGATATCACGTATTTTAGTCGATTTCGGGTTCTACAATAAAAAAAAGTAGGTATATTAAAAAAAATTAAAATAATATCTTGACTTCTATTTAACATAAAACAAAACAAAATACAAATACAAATAAAAGAAAATATTTAATAATAATATTTAAATACTCTCATAATATACATGTAAAACAGATAAAAATATAAATAATCAATAAATATAATTTCAAATATAATAACATATTCACACATGATATCAAATATATAGTTAATAAGAATAAAGATAAATATATAAAATAACATTAAAATGTTAATAATAAAATATTAAAAAACATAACTAATAGAAAATATTTAATAATAATATTCTAATATTTTTATAATATATATGTAAAATAAAAACATAAATAACTAATTAATAAAATTAAGATATAATAATATAACTATACATGATATGAAATAAAATAAAAAAAATAGTAAAAATACAAAAATAAATGTAATTTAGAAAATGAAAAAATAAAAGATTAAAATATAAAAGATTACAATATTAAAATTTAATAAATAAAATCATACTAACAGCACGTGCTTCGCGCGTGATCTAAACTAGTATTATTATAGGGTCTATAAAATAAAAAATAAATACTAATGACATATGTATATATATAATATATATGTATCTATTCTAAAAAAATAGATAATTCATTATTTTAAAAAAAATAGAGTTGAACTGACATTCGGTTATGTATAAATTATATCAAAACAATACTAATCTACTAATTTATGGTTAATGGAAAGATTGTGCAATGATTGAAAAAAGGTAAAATTTTGTCTTTTAACTTGTACTTTATGGCTCAATACTCATATATATATATACTTTGTCTTTATTTTAATGTAAAAATTTATTCTTTTTTAAACTTTTAATGAGAATTTTGATTTATATGATGTTACCTAAAAATTAATTATCCAGATGTGAAAAGAAAAAAAATGAGTTGATCAAGTTAGAGTCACATAAAGGAGTTATGAATAATTTTGTTATCGAAAAAGTAAATTTTTCAAGCAAATTAACTTAATAAAAATAAGTGAATATTTGAAAAAATGTATCGTCAATTTCTGTCATATTATATGATTTTTTAATAGTTATATTAGAAAAAAATTAGGAGTCCATTTAAAATTTTCTGCTGGACCTCCGATAAGTCAAGAACGCCCCTGCACTTAATTTCCCTTTCTTGAGTTGGCTAAAGAGAAAATCGTCAACTTTTCCCACACATGTAGCTACTTTGCTTGGACTTTAAATTTCAGAATTTAGATTGCAAAGAGCAAATCCTTTAATTATTTGTCTTTTTAAAAAGAATAATATCAAATGTTCTAAATTTGTTTTAAAATGAAGTATTAAAATTTATTATTAAAATTTGTTTTTAAAATATTTTCCACATTTCATCACATGTTATTTTGTGATTGACTCTAATTTAATTAATAATAATTAACTTGTGCCTTCACATAAATTTCACTGCTTAAACCATGTCATAATAACATATCATCATTATCCACTTCATTTAACAATATTTTTTAGAACAAATTTAGGATATATATATATATATATAACTTTACTCCTCCAACGAACAAGAAGTTATTTCCCGGGTAATATTCACATGATATTATTAAAAATATACGGTGACATGCATGTATATGAATAGTAATTTGTAAAATTTGAATTTGGTATATATAAACATTAACTTGGTAAAAAAATAATGGGTTAAATATCAAACACATCACTGACTACGTTAAAATGTATCAAATAGGTGACTGACTACAAATTTGACTCATTTTGGTCACTGACTACGTCCAGATGTATCAAATAGGTGACTGACTGCAAATTTGACTCATTTTGGTCACTGATTGCACAAATTTGACTCATTTTGGTCACTGATTGCACAATTTGACTCATTTCAGTTTTCCGGCCACCTTGAAAATTTTCCGACGAAAAAAAATATGCACAAAAAAATCCGAAAAAAATTTATATGTAGTAAAACACCCCGACTTTAAATCTCCTAAACTCAGAATTATCGAAATCAAATTCAAAACTCAAAATCGAAATTAAATAAATTTGGGTCAAGATTTATTTAATTTTGATTTTAAGTTTTGAATTTCCTTTCGATAATTCTGAGTTTAGGAGATTTAAAGTCGGGGTGTTTTACTACATATAAATTTTTTTCGGATTTTTTTGTGCATATTTTTTTTCGTCGGAAAATTTTCAAGGTGGCCGGAAAACTGAAATGAGTCAAATTGTGCAATCAGTGACCAAAATGAGTCAAATTTGTGCAATCAGTGACCAAAATGAGTCAAATTTGCAGTCAGTCACCTATTTGATACATCTGGACGTAGTCAGTGACCAAAATGAGTCAAATTTGTAGTCAGTCACCTATTTGATACATTTTAACGCAGTCAGTGATGTATTTGATATTTAACCCAAAAAATAATACGAGTAATTGACAAGATTGAAGTCATTCACGGTTGTAAATATTTTCGATTTGATCAAATTCTGACATGATATTTTTATGCGCACAGTTTTTAAAATTTAATTAATTACTATAAATATTTGTATTATATTTTAATTTTGACCCCCTTAATCATTTAAAAACTAAATTTATAGTATTGTATTTTAATTTTAACCCCATTAATTTATTTTTATGACAATTTTGACATTAAATTTTTTTAACTTCATTAACTTGAATTTAACTGTAGACGAATACCACCTCTCAAACAATTTGAGAGACTATAATATCGGTTTGAGAGACTATAATATCTGTATACGTATCTATTCTACGGAATCTTATCACGGGGAGAACAACTTCTGCCTGCCCCAGACCGAAAGCAACTAATGCCCCTCCCTGCAAATTGCAACGTGATACAAAGATAACTGTTTGTTTTTTCTGCAAATTGAAAGGTACATTCAAATATTTTTAGTGATACTCAGAAAGCAGCTATTTCTTAATATATTGTTCATTACTTTTCTCATTATTTGTCTCTCTGATGTATAAATACACAGATATTCTAAAAATAAGACATTTACTTTAATTTATTAACAAAATGAGAAAAACAGTATTATAAACGTAATATATAAATGTCTCTGATTTGTAGTAGTGGATTCTCCACGTTCTTTATTTAGCTAATTACCTCTGGTTCCGTTGCTTTTTTTATCTAAAGAAAGTAGATATATAATATTCGTGAGAAACATATGACGAAAGCTTACAAACTTATAATTTTATTCATTAGAAATGCTCTTTATGCAGAGTTCAAACAAATCAAATAAATATGATTAGTGCCATATAAGCAGCATAATCAGTTACAAATCTTTTTTAATTAAATAAACATTAAAACATAATAATATATTTGATTATTCAGTTTCAACTTTGAATAGAGATTCCAACCGTTCCTCTTGACTGATACTTGAACTGAAGAATAAATCACATTCGTTGGTTCTACGGCTTTACGGATGCGAAGAACGTCCTGAATTACTTGGGCAAAGGGAACTTCTTTCTTCCTCTGCAAATTTTAAAGGCATAAAGATATAAATTTATTACTAATAATATACTAATTATTTAACATCTAAACGATAACATTTTTTTACGAAGAGTTGATGATCTAAATCTTATCCGAACGATAAAAATGAGGTGTGTCATCGTGTTTGAGAAAGAAAAAAAAACCTAGAGAGATGCCAATAAATTAAGATTCAAACCATGTTTATAAGATCGGGAGTACGTAACATTAGAGAGAAAATATTAGTAGTTCTTGTATCCTTTTTTAGTACTTTAATTTCGAAAAAGAAGAGTATTTAATAGTACTGACCATCACTTAGTTATATGATTAAAGTTATGTCCTTATATATATAATTACAGCAACATATATGGATTAATCACTATGGAACTAATTATACAGGAGAAACAATGAATTTATATGACATATGACATGTTAATGCAGGTGCAGCTGTTCGACTGCTGATAATTACCGTCGCAATCAGGAGCAGGACGGGGACGAACAGGACGTCTGCGTTCAGCTAACAGACGGTGGTTGGGCTGGAAAACAGGCAGAGATGGTGATTTTTCATAAGGAATTGATCGCGATAATGAAGCTACGAAGAGAAGACTTATGACTACCAAGAACAAGTTGATCTTCAGTGTCGATGCCATTTCTTAATTGGTGTTGGCTATCTAGAAATTATAGTATTTAACAATCAATGAGATGTGACACTACACTACACTAAGCTATATATATAGCAACTGAATTTTGTATTTATTTAAGTAACTTCCATGCAATTACATTATATATAATTAATAATTTTTCTCCCTTTCCTGGAATATGTGTACTGCAGGAGATAAAAGGAGGCGAGCCGCCCATCGCGAAAATGAAGGTCCTACATTCACTTGTTTTTGGCATCCTCGTTGTCTGCGCTGGAATACTACTACTATCCATTTCCCATAGTTTTATATACACAACTCACAAAAAAATATTAAGTTCTATCCCATCTCTACGACGTCTCATTTAAGTCACTAAACTGTTAAGACACTTCGTTATTTTTTTTTTTTTTTTAAAGATTAACATTAAAAATGCGATAACGTGTCAAGTGTCTACTCAGATGGGACATAACGACAGGTTGTATATAACTCTTTAATTACTCTTGTATATATCATCATATACGTTTATAATAAAAATGCTCTAAATCTGTTATACCGTAGATTTTATCAATTAAATGGGAGCGTACTTCTATGATTTGCAATTGTGGTAAAAATGTTTGTTTGCGGACATCATGAACGTAGAAAAATCCAGTTTGTAATGCATGTATTTTACCATAATAACGTGTTTATTTTTTATTTTTTCTAACTGTTTAATTAATGATGTGTTATTTAATTATTTTTTATTTTTTATCTTAACGATGATCGGCAAATTTTTAAACGAATGACATATTTTGACACTTTAGTGGTATAAATGAGTCATCGTTGAGATTGGGTAACTACTTGATATTTTTTTGTGAGATAGGTGGGCAATTTGATATAAAACCCGTTTTTTTTTATTTGTCGTTTTAATTTTTGACTTTTGACACACAAATATTGAGGTGCTTTGAATGCATAGTAAAAATCATTATTTTTAATTTTTTTTATAAATTAAAATTTTGATCACATATTTTTTTCAGAAGAAACTTTTTTTAAAAAAAATAATTTTAATTATGCGATCAAATCTCATAAAAGTGTGTGTCAAAAAGTCAAATATCAAAAAATAAAAAATAGAGGGAGTATCTAAAAACGTCATGTCACTCTCGGATGATCGGGTCGATTTTTACAAAATTAAAATCTAAATTTTTTATCTTCAAAATTTAAAATTCGAATCTGATTTGTTTGATTTCAGATTGGATTCAGATTTATCCAAAAACCTAAAATTAAAAAATAAAAGCCGAAAACCCGATCTCGAAGTTCAAACCCAAAAATTAGGTAAAAATATTTTTTTTTATATAAAATATACAATTATATTATATTATAATATCTTATATATAATGTATAATATGAGTTCTCATTTGAGTCTAATCTTGTATAATATATATATAATATTATATATATACTTATAAAATAATATATAACGTATAATATATGAATATATATATTTATTTATTTATAAACAAATCATATTATATATGTATATTTATAAAATAATATATATTATTCAGGATTTTTTCGGATTTCGGATATTGAATCTATATACCTTACGTCTAAATACTAATTCAAAAAAATTAGGATCTAAAAATTAAATTCAAATTCAAAATATCAAGTTCCGTAAATTCAAAATTTCCAAGTCTCGGATGGAATATCAGTCAAATCATTTTTTTTTTTTTGACATCCTAATGTAACCGGTATTACGACAAATCTCAAAAATGATTGGATCGCGATTAGAGTTATTTGCTTTTTTGATTTAAACTGTTGTTTAAATACATCAGCCCAATCCAGCCCACCCTACAAAAAAGTAGCCGCGCCTGCTCCTTGTTGTATTACCTCACTAATTTACTGTACGACACAAGTGCTTTTCATTTCATTTGAAAAGAAAATAAAGTAAAGCTCTTGATCGAGTTTATAATGGAGAAGGGTTCAGATTTACCTGCTCCGTTTGTTGGGGTAGCAGTGTTTGTTGTTAAAGGAAACAAGGTGTTGATGGGTCGTCGCCTCTCCGCTGTCGGTCACAACACCTTTGCACTTCCTGGTGGTCATCTCGAGTTCGGTCAGTATTACGATACGCAAGTGTTAAAATGAGAATTAGTTTTTTGAAAAATTATTATTTATTTATTTTTAAAATATATATATATATATATATATATATATTATACTAGTTGTTTATTTTTTTATTTAATATAAATTTGTGATTATTTTGTTAATATAGATCTAATTACTAATATAATAATTATAAATAAAATCAGAAAATAAATGAAAAGTTTAAATTTTTTTAATATGCTTACATTTTCCACTATTAATTTACTTGGGCACTTAAACTGTTTGAAATTAATCCTGTATCACTTTACTTAAATATGTCTTGTTGACCAACTTTGTTCATATGCGAATTCCAAGGTTCATTATTCTGGTGATTCTAGGTTACAAATTGCGAAGGATTGAAAAATTGGATTCTAGGCGTATTTTTTTAAGTTAAGCATGCTTACATAACCCAAAGCACGAGTAGAAGTACCTCCATATTCCGCGGAGTAGAATTTGACAATGAGTTTAAACATAAGTACTTCAATATTCCGTCAAGTAGAATTTGACAATGGGTTTGAGTCCGTTATCGGAAAACTTACTTCTCTCGATCTTAATTCGCGTATAAATTCCGGAATTCCTGTCCTAGTTGAATAAGAGAGACATAAATTCTAACTAGTATCATAGAATTACTTAGCTTATGGACCATATCAACAGGCCTGACAAAACCCCTTTAGAGCAACAAAGAGTTGTGTTCGTTTGTTGCTTTGAGGATAAAAGATGATATGTTGAAAAATCGGAAATTTTACTTGCAATAGGTTAATTACTCCTCCGTATACCAAAACCTTGACAAATTCAGTTAATCGATAATACATTGCAGCTTCTGTTGTGTAAAAGAGTAGAGACTAATATAATTTTAACCAAAGTATATAATTAAGAGGTCTGAAGACTGAAAGTGAAAAGGCCTTTGAGTGTGTTTAAAATGTGTTGACTTCATTCAAGTATCCAACAATAAGATTTTCTTGAAAAGAATTTTGGAGACGACAATGCACAATCTGCAGATGGTATGTGCTCAGTGATCTCGATATTTTAGATGATTACAAGTTGACTGGAATAAACATAAATGAGTATTTGGTATGAACTTTCTTGCTTCAATGTGTAGGCCTGTGATGTACACACACTCACATTTATATCACATTGCCGTTGTACTATTGGAAAATCCCATTTGTTTATTATATGAAATTCATAAAGAATAATATTGAAGATTAACATTTAGTTCAGTTGTTTCCAGACTTGCTCCTGTCAGTTTTGAAGGGATTTCACAGAAATATAGTTTACTTATTGAGCTAACTACTTCGACTTTTAGAATCTGTATTGATTGATCAATACTTGAACTCATCACAACAAGTTATAATAATCTGGTCTATAATTGGTCATCTCTAAGTACTTCTGTAACCATTGCATGAAGCTATTTAAAAGATGTTTAACTTATTCCTTTACCTTTCTCTTCTTACAGGAGAGAGTTTTGAGGAATGTGCTGCGAGAGAGGTGAAAGAGGAAACTGGATTAGATGTTGTGAAAGTAGAATTTCTAGCAGTCAGGAACAATGTTGTACTAAATGAACCGAAACCGGCACATATAGTTTGCATATTCATGCGTGCAGCTCTGGCAGACGCTGATCAACTGCCACAAAATCTGGAGCCAGAAAAGTGTGGTGGTTGGGAATGGTATGATTGGGAAAACCCTCCAAAACCACTGTTTATCGGGTTGGAGAATCTGGTGCAGAGTGGTTTTACTCCCTTCCCCACTGAGTAATATGATGGGATATCCTCTTGCTCTGTTATAATACTTCAAGCAGCATTTCAAGCTTCCGAACCTTTTTTCTATTTAATTATGTCAAAATGATATGGTGAATTGTTCTAGTGCCAGTTCTCAGAAATTAGTATATAATTTGATCGCGTAATTTATAAAGTAATGTCAGTCCAATTGGTTCTAAACTTGGTTCGTTATAACAATTCCGACTATATCTGATTATGGTGGAAGGGGCAGTCATTTACTTCGTTTAGGTGTCATTACTAGTTTAACTAATTGCACGAGTAATGTTGATTTAAATAATGTCATTACTGATGGGACAATCGAATCATGATGCTGCGTTTTATGATATGAAAAAGAACGAGTTTGAATAGAAAGTTAACCTTAATCGCTACGGCGCAAGCGATTCAAATTCACGTCTTCTACTGTATTCCCGTATTCACTTGAGCGAAGTGTGGCCTTCGATCCTCCCAAGGTTGCCTCCCTTCTAGCTTTGAGATCTTGGAACCCTAGTTCTTGGTTGCCTCATTGAACGGCTGCTCACAAAAATCCTAGTTTTTCCAACCCATAGCTAGAAGAGAATACGATGAATATATAGGCTACAGTAGGGATCCTGGATAATTAGGTCGGGTCTTCCAATGACATTCTGGGTCAAGCCCAATGTCATTAAATATTAATTCAATCCACTAAAGAATTAATATTTGNTAGTCATAATAATATCTCTTCGCTTAACGAACTGTCGTATAAGGTGATACTTACGCTCGATGTGTTTTGCTGCCTTATGGTCTCGCGGTTCCTTTGTATTTGCCACAGCACCAGTGTTATCACAATACACTGTCAAGCTCCTAGGCAAATTAGGTACCACATCTATGTCCAAAAGAAAGTTTCTGAACCATATTGCCTCTTTGGCTGCCTCCGAAGCTGCCACATATTCGGCTTCCATNACTGCCATATATTCGGCTTCCATGGTAGAGTCAGCAACGCATTTCTGCTTTACACTCCTTCATATTACATCTCCACCTCCTAAGGTAAACACATATCCCGAGGTTGATTTCATCTTATCTCTATCTGCTTGGAAATCTGAATCGGTATATCCTAGAGGTAACAAATCTGAGGCCTTGTAAATTAGCATATACTCCTTAGTCCTTCTCAGGTACTTGAGTATAGCCTTTACTGCACTCCAATGTTCCTGTCCTGGGTTTGACTGATATCTGCTAACCATGCCCACGGCAAAACAAATATCAGGTCTCGTACATAACATTGCATACATTAAGCTTCCGCATGCCGAAGCATAGGGAACCGCTTTCATGCTCTCTATCGCCTCTGGTGTCTTAGGACACTGTTTCTTTGATAGAGCAACTCCATGTTTATAAGGTAGGTTACCCTTCTTGGAGTCCTGCATGTTAAAACGAGCCAATACCTCATCAATATAGGGCTCTTGGGATAAAGCCAACATCCTTTTCTTGCGATCCCTTATAACTTTGATCCCAAGGATGTATGCCGCTTCACCTAAGTCCTTCATTTCGAACTGTTTGAACAACCATGCCTTTACCGCTGATAACATCCCTACATTGTTTCCAATGAGTAAAATATCATCTACGTATAGCACTAGAAAAGTCACTGAACTACCCTCACATTTCTTGTACACACACGACTCGCTTGGACATTGATCAAATCCGTATGACTGGATTACCTGATCAAAGCGAATATTCCAATACCTAGAAGCTTGTTTAAGTCCATAAATGGACTTCTTAAGCTTACATACCAGATGCTCTTGGCCTTCCTTAATGAATCCTTCTGGTTGTTGCATATAGATGATCTCATCATCAAGACTCCCATTTAGGAAAGCTGTCTTGACATCCATTTGCCAAATCTCATAATCGAGATGAGCTGCTATAGATAAAAGAATCCGGATCGACTTTAGCATGACTACTGGCGAAAAGGTTTCCTCATAATCGATCCCTTCTTTCTGAGTATACCCTTTCGCAACAAGTCTTGCTTTCCAAGCTTTTACCTTTTTGTCAGATCCTCTTTTTCTCTTGTAGATCCACTTACATCCAATGGGTTTTACACCTTTGGGTGGTTCCACGAGCTCCCAGACTTGATTTGAATACATAGATTCCATCTCAGATTTCATTGCTTTTTGCCATAGATCTGCATCTTTGTCTTGCAGTGCTTCCTCGTATGTCATGGGATCCTCATCATGTTCCTCAGAGACCAAGTCCGAAGACTCTCCCAATAACATGAATCTGCTGGGTTTACGAATAACCCTCCCACTACGACGAGACACCGGTGTGGTATTAGTGATAGGTTGTGTGTTCTCTTGTGGCTGTTCTACTTGTACTATTGGCACTTGTTCATTATTTGTCTCTCCCACTAGTTCCTCTAAAACGACACTGCTCATGGGTTTATGGTTCATCATATAGTCCTCCTCTAGGAATCTAGCATTGGTACTAACAATGACATCCCGATCCTTAGGACTATAAAATAAATATCCTTTCGTTCCCATGGGATAGCCTACAAAAAGCCTTACTTCTGTACGAGATTCTAACTTAGTCACGTTCTTGTTCAACACATGTGCTGGACAACCCCATATCCGAATATGTCTTAGACTAGGTTTTGAACCAGTCCACAATTCTTTTGGAGTCTTAGGAACTGACTTAGAAGGAACTAAATTCAAAAGATAAGCTGCTGTTTCTAAAGCATGTCCCCAAAACGACTTGGGTAATTCTGAATAACTCATCATCGATCTAACACTCTCCAAAAGAGTACGATTCCTTCTCTCCGCTACACCATTCTGTTGGGGTGTTCCAGGTGCAGTCAACTGAGACATGATCCCATTCTTTGATAAGTAATCCCTAAATTCTCCAAGCAAGTATTCGCCACCACGATCTGATCGTAGTGACTTGATACATTTTCCATGTCGCTTCTCCGTTACAGTTTTGTACTCCTTGAACTTGTCAAAGCACTCTGATTTACGGCGCAACAAATAAATGTATCCATATCTAGAATAATCATCAATAAAAGTGACAAAATATTCATAACCACCTCTTGCTTGAATATTCATGGGTCCACATAAATCAGTATGAACCAATTCTAACACTTCTTTGGCTCTATTCCCCTTTGCCTTAAAAGGCCTAGTGGTCATTTTACCTTCCAAACAGGATTCACAGACTGGAAATGGCTCCACTGCCAATGAGCCTAAAGGCCCATCTACTACCAGTCTTTGAATCCTCCTCAAGTTAATATGACCTAATCTTAAGTGCCAAAGATATGTTTGGTTCAAAGAAGAAGGTTCCTTTCTTTTAGTAGTGATAGAAGATGTGTTATTTAATACCCTATGTTGTAGTTGCAGTGCAGGTTGATTAGGAGTGATTATGTATAAATTGTCTTGCAATGTACCAGAACATATAACTAGTTTATTCCTCATAATTGAAACATTATGATCCAAACAAACATTATAACCATCCAAAGCAAGTTTAGAAACCGAAATTAAATTCCTTCTAAACGAAGGTACATAAAGACAATTGTTCAAAACCAAATTCCTATCATCACCAAAAGATAAATTAACATCTCCCACTGCAACTACTGCTACTTTCGTAGCATCTCCCATGAACACATATATCTCGCCATCTCTAAGCATTCTGGATTGCTGGAACCCCTGCATAGAATTACAAACATGATCAGTGGCTCCTGTATCTACACACCAAGTGCTCGTAGATATAGCCGCTATATATGTTTCTGTAACTAGAGAAAGAGACATACCAGTATTGTTTTTCTTCTTAGGAAGAGGACAATCCTGTTTCCAGTGACCCGACTGCTTGCACCTGAAGCACTTGCCCTTGGGCTTTTTCACAGCACCACCTTGAACTCCCACAGCTTTCACAACTTTCTGTGTCTGAGCCTTTTTCTTCTTCTTGGCTTTCGGCTTAGAAGAAGAAGGTTTCTCAGCCACATTGACTTGAACACTCTGCTGAAAAAGTCCTTCAGCTGCCTGAAGTTCTGTCAGAAGTTCCGCAAGACTATACATCCTTTTGTTCATGGTGTAATTCAAGCGGAACTGCTCAAAACTTTTGGGTAAACTCATAAGGATGATATCGATCTGGGTTTCCCCATCAACCTCAGCACCAAGGATCTCCATCTCATTCAGATGTGACATCATCCTGAGAACATGATCCCTTACAGGTGTCCCTTCAGCCATCTGAGTGTTCATTAAAGCTTTCATTGCTACTTGCCTTGCAGCCCTATTCTGATCTCCAAAAAGTTCTTTGAGATTAAAGAGCATATCTGAAGCAGTGGCCATAGCCTGATGCTGATGCTGCAAAACACCTGACATTGCTGCCAGAATGTAACATCGCGACATCTCATCAGCCTTAATCCACTTCTTATAATACTCCTTCTCAACTTCAGAAGCATTCTCAGCAGGCTCCTCTGGCTTGGGTTCATTAATGCAAAATTTGTACTCCTCAGCAGTCAACACAATGTCCAAATTACGTTTCCATTCAATATAGTTAGGTCCAGTAAGTTTGTTATCCTTAAGTATGGTAAAAAGTGGATTAAAGCCCATTATATCCTGAGAATCATACATATAACACATAATTAGAGGGTGTTTAAAAAAATTGGTTCCTCTAACAATTATTTAAAATTAAAACACCAACACTTAAACACCATAGGTTTCCGGTATGCCACGTTGGGTGACTTATATACCACCTAAATTTATTTAAATGTTACTTCGGTCCTACTACTAAATAATTAGTCACGTTAGGGTGATCTATATTATTTTTCATAGCTAAGTGTATACCATTATTAAATCTTAAATTAATAATAATAATACCAGATGCGCCTTTTGACTATGATAAATTCTTGCTCCTAACAATAAGATACTACTAAAATTACAAATCTAAAGAGTATTCAGACTGACTGGCCAGGCCGGTGGAAGCATTGCCAAGAGGCTAACCACTTTTCTAGACACCAATCTAAATGGCCAGGTAAGCTGCACGCTTTCCTAGACACCAACGCAAGAATACTCAAAGATGTGTTATTTTAGATTCTCTTCCTAGTTGAGCGTGAAAGCTATCAAAAAATAGGGTATCCTTTTATTATTTGAATTCTATGAAACTTAGTACGCCACGTTGGGTGACATATGTACCTTCCAATATTCATAATTAATTTTAGAAGTTTGTTCTAGTAATTTCCATAACACTCTAGACACCATAAATTACATGCCACGATGGGTGACGTATACATAATTTATATTCGACTTAGTGTTAAATTACATACAAACAATAATGGAGACCATGGGATTTAATACCAAATTAATTCCCTCTCCCACTTAGTATTTTACTATGAGGATTTTATCTAGATGCATCGTCCTATGTTATTTTTTCGCAGTCCACATGTATCATAATAACAATACATATAACACATAACATAGCAGCATACTCATCATGATTAAAGCATAATAAAACAGCCCTATGTCCATGTCGTTCTAGCATGCGAAGGGTTAGTATCACATGGCATAACAAACAAACATGGAACACATAGTAGTAATAATCAAGATCAGCAAACATTATGTAAAACATAATAAAATACATCCACTATTATGGCCCCGAAGAATAATCTTCAAAATCATCCATCGATAAATTTTCGAAAATCTTCAGCCGCCTGTTTGACTGCCTAAACGAGCTCAGAATGGCTTGAAAAATCTGGAGATGGTTTCCATCTCAGCCTGTAGGTCTCGTTCTGCCGTTTCCGAAAAGGTATTATTCGCCCCAATCGGATATCGTATGCAAAATCTGTAGCCAGAACAGCGAAGCAGCCACGAAAACAGCATATAGCAGCGGAAGAACTCTGTTTCTCGCATCTTCGTTGATCAAACAATTACATACGACAAATACAACAGAAAAATCTATTCTATTACATCAGATCATAATCTAAATTGAATACAATTCGAATTACAAGATTACAATCAAAATAGAAATCAAAAATTAAAACTAATCATGATCAACCCTCATGATTTAATTTACAACCACGATAAACCACGTGGGATCCAAAAACATAATTACAACCATGGCCATAATAGTGGATAACAACCTGCATCAAAAAAACAATACAAACCCACCACTATATACATACATAATTACGACATGGACATCATATCATATAACGCAGAACCCTAGAACCTGGCTCTTGATGCCAATTGTTGGGACAATCGAATCATGATGCTGCGTTTTATGATATGAAAACGAACGAGTTTGAATAGAAAATTAACCTTAATCGCTACGGCGCAAGCGATTCAAATCCACGTCTTCTACTGTATTCCCGTATTCACCTTGAGCGAAGTGTGGCCTTCGATCCTCCCAAGGTTGCCTCCCTTCTAACTTTGAGATCTTGGAACCCTAGTTCTTGGTTGCCTCCTTGAACGGCTGCTCACAAAAACCCTAGTATTTTCCAACTCATAGCTAGAAGAGAATAAGATGAATATATAGGCTACAGTAGGGATCCTGGATAATTAGGTCGGGCCTTCCAATGACATTCTGGGTCAAGCCCAATGTCATTAAATATTAATTCAATCCACTAAAGAATTAATATTTGCACTACCTCTCCTAATGCCGTAATTTAATTATTTAATTCGGCTCCAATATTATTTGCTTATTAAATTCCCCATGTTTAAGATATCGAATGTCCATTAATTAAATTAATTTCTGATAATTAATTTAATCAATATCTTTTATCCTTGATCATCCACTCAACCTTATAATTATGCAAGAACAAATCTGCCTGCAGGACTAAAGCATAATTATCTTTATGAGCTTTCAAGAGGACATCATCACCCGAATATTTTCGGACACGGTTTCCTTTTACAGCCAATATCTCACTCTGTATGCAATGTCATTGTCCAAAACATAATATTGTGATTAACAAAAAATCACATCACATATGAATCAAAACATGTGCATTGCATACAAGTGTCAATCACTGTATCCGGATTAAGAACCTAAGCAATAATAATATTATAGAATCTTAGTTCTTCTTTATTATCAGAATAGAAGAACAATTCTAATATTTTAATCCCGTTCAATATACACAAAGCATACAAGTATTATTCAATAATCAAGATAGATTATTTCCAAATAATACTTCAGTCATTCCAGTGGTTTGTTTAACTCCACTTAAACTGTGAACATTTATTATATTATATATAGACACTGACAATCTAATCTTCTGTTATCCCATTTGATACTAGATTATCCACAATATATAATATACAAACAGTGTTAAAATACGCATTCAAGATTCTCAATAAAAAAAGACAATGTCATATACTTCAAACGAATAGTTCAGTATACTCCCTAACAATCTCCCACTTATACTCAAGCTATTCTTTGAGTATATCAGTGTTATATTACAAGCAATCCACTACCAATTAAATAACTATTATGTGACCATACATCTGACTCCTATCGCCTCCACATGCTGCTCAAAAGCCTTAGCTGGTAAGCTCTTTGTGAAAGGATCTGCCCGGTTGTCCTTTGATGCTATATCAGTCACAATAATATCTCCTCGCTTAACGAATTGTCGTATAAGGTGATACTTACGCTCGATGTGTTTTGCTGCCTTATGGTCTCGCGGTTCCTTTGCATTTGCCACAGCACCAGTGTTATCACAATACACTGTCAAGCTCCTAGGCAAATTAGGTACCACATCTATGTCCAAAAGAAAGTTTCTGAACCATATTGCCTCTTTGGCTGCCTCCGAAGCTGCCACATATTCGGCTTCCATGGTAGAGTCAGCAACGCATTTCTGCTTTACACTCCTCCATATTACAGCTCCACCTCCTAAGGTAAACACATATCCCGAGGTTGATTTCCTCTTATCTCTATCTGCTTGGAAATCTGAATCGGTATATCCTAGAGGTAACAAATCTGAGGCCTTGTAAATTAGCATATACTCCTTAGTCCTTCTCAGGTACTTGAGTATAGCCTTTACTGCACTCCAATGTTCCTGTCCTGGGTTTGACTGATATCTGCTAACCATGCCCACGACAAAACAAATATCAAGTCTCGTACATAATATTGCATACATTAAGCTTCCACATGCCGAAGCATAGGGAACCGCTTTCATGTTCTCTATCGCCTCTGGTGTCTTAGGACACTGTTTCTTCGATAGAGCAACTCCATGTTTATAAGGTAGGTTACCCTTCTTGGAGTCCTGCATGTTAAAACGAGCCAATACCTCATCAATATAGGGCTCTTGGGATAAAGCCAACATCCTTTTCTTGCGATCCCTTATAACTTTGATCCCAAGGATGCATGTCGCTTCACCTAAGTCCTTCATTTCGAACTGTTTGAACAACCATGCTTTTACCGCTGATAACATCCCTACATTGTTTCCAATGAGTAAAATATCATCTACGTATAGCACTAGAAAAGTCACTGAACTACCCTCACATTTCTTGTACACACACGACTCGCTTGGACATTGATCAAATCCGTATGACTGGATTACCTGATCAAAGCGAATATTCCAATACCTAGAAGCTTGTTTAAGTCCATAAATGGACTTCTTAAGCTTACATACCAGATGCTCTTGGCCTTCCTTAATGAATCCTTCTAATTGTTGCATATAGATGATCTCATCATCAATACTCCCATTTAGGAAAACTGTCTTGACATCCATTTGCCAAATCTCATAATCGAGATGAGATGCAATAGATAAAAGAATTCGGATCGACTTTAGCATGACTACTGGCGAAAAGGTTTCCTCATAATCGATCCCTTCTTTCTGAGTATACCCTTTCGCAACAAGTCTTGCTTTCCAAGCTTTTACCTTTTTGTCAGATCCTCTTTTTCTCTTGTAGATCCACTTACATCCAATGGGTTTTACACCTTTGGGTGGTTCCACGAGCTCCCAGACTTGATTTGAATACATAGATTCCATCTCAGATTTCATTGCTTTTTGCCATAGATCTGCANCTAACTTAGTCACGTTCTTGTTCAACACATGTGCTGGACAACCCCATATCCGAATATGTCTTAGACTAGGTTTTGAACCAGTCCACAATTCTTTTGGAGTCTTAGGAACTGACTTAGAAGGAACTAAATTCAAAAGATAAGCTGCTGTTTCTAAAGCATGTCCCCAAAACGACTTGGGTAATTCTGAATAACTCATCATCGATCTAACACTCTCCAAAAGAGTACGATTCCTTCTCTCCGCTACACCATTCTGTTGGGGTGTTCCAGGTGCAGTCAACTGAGACATGATCCCATTCTTTGATAAGTAATCCCTAAATTCTCCAAGCAAGTATTCGCCACCACGATCTGATCGTAGTGACTTGATACATTTTCCATGTCGCTTCTCCGTTACAGTTTTGTACTCCTTGAACTTGTCAAAGCACTCTGATTTACGGCGCAACAAATAAATGTATCCATATCTAGAATAATCATCAATAAAAGTGACAAAATATTCATAACCACCTCTTGCTTGAATATTCATGGGTCCACATAAATCAGTATGAACCAATTCTAACACTTCTTTGGCTCTATTCCCCTTTGCCTTAAAAGGCCTAGTGGTCATTTTACCTTCCAAACAGGATTCACAGACTGGAAATGGCTCCACTGCCAATAAGCCTAAAGGCCCATCTACTACTAGTCTTTGAATCATCCTCAAGTTTATATGACCTAATCTTAAGTGCTAAAGATATGTTTGGTTCAAAGAAGAAGGTTCTTTTCTTTTAGTAGTGATAGAAGTTGTGTTATTTAACACCCTATGTTGTAGTTGCAGTGTAGGTTGATTAGGAGTAATTATGTATAAATTGTCTTGCAATGTACCAGAACATATAACTAGTTTATTCCTCATAATAGAAACATTATGATCCAAACAAACATTATAACCATCCAAAGCAAGTTTAGAAACCGAAATTAAATTCCTTCTAAACGAAGGTACATAAAGTCAATTGTTCAAAACCAAACTCCTATCATCACCAAAAAATAAATTAACATCTCCCACTACAACTACTGCTACTTTCGTAGCATCTCCCATGAACACATATATCTCGCCATCTCTAAGCATTCTGGATTGCTGGAACCCCTGCATAGAATTACAAACATGATCAGTGGCTCCTGTATCTACACACCAAGTGCTCGTAGATATAACCGCTATATATGTTTCTGTAACCAGAGAAAGAGACATACCAGCATTGTTTGTCTTCTTAGGAAGATGACAATTTTGTTTCCAGTGACCCGACTGCTTGCACTTGAAGCACTTGCCCTTGGGCTTTTTCACAGCACCACCTTGAACTCCCACAGCTTTCACAACTTTTTGTGTCTGAGCCTTTTTCTTCTTCTTGGCCTTCGACTTAGAAGAAGAAGGTTTCTCAGCCACATTGACTTGGACACTCTGCTGAAAAAGTTCTTCAGCTGCCTGAAGTTATGTCAGAAGTTCCGCAAGACTATACATCCTCTTGTTCATGGTGTAATTCAAACGGAACTGCTCAAAACTTCTGGGCAAACTCATAAGGATGATATCGATCTGGGTTTCCCCATCAACCTCAGCACCAAGGATCTCCATCTCATTCAGATGTAACATCATCCTGAGAACATGATCCCTTACAGGTGTCCCTTCAGCCATCTGAGTGTTCATTAAAGCTTTCATTGCTACTTGCCTTGCAGCCCTATTCTGATCTCCAAAAAGTTCTTTGAGATTAAAGAGCATATGTGAAGCAGTGGGCATAGCCTGATGCTGATGTTGCAAAACACCTGACATTGCTGCCAGAATGTAACATCGCGACATCTCATCAGCCTTAATCCACTTCTTATAATACTCCTTCTCAACTTCAGAAGCATTTTCAGCAGGCTCATCTGTCTGGGGTTCATTAATGCAAAATTTGTACTCCTTAGCAGTCAACACAATGTCCAAATTACGTTTCCATTCAATATAGTTAGGTCCAGTAAGTTTGTTATCCTTAAGTATGGTAAAAAGTGGATTAAAGCCCATTATATCCTGAGAATTATACATATAACACATAATTAGATGGTGTTTAAAAAAATTGGTTCCTCTAACAATTATTTAAAATTAAAACACCAACACTTAAACACCATAGGTTTCCGGTATGCCACGTTGGGTGACTTATATACCACCTAAATTTATTTAAATGTTACTTCGGTCCTACTACTAAATAATTAGTCACGTTAGGGTGATCTATATTATTTTTCATAGCTAAGTGTATACCATTATTAAATCTTAAATTAATAATAATAATACCAGATGCGCCTTTTGACTATGATAAATTCTTGCTCCTAACAATAAGATACTACTAAAATTACAAATCTAAAGAGTATTCAGACTGACTGGCCAGGCCGGTGGAAGCATTGCCAAGAGGCTAACCACTTTTCTAGACACCAATCTAAATGGCCAGGTAAGCTGCACGCTTTCCTAGACACCAACGCAAGAATACTCAAAGATGTGTTATTTTAGATTCTCTTCCTAGTTGAGCGTGAAAGCTATCAAAAAATAGGGTATCCTTTTATTATTTGAATTCTATGAAACTTAGTACGCCACGTTGGGTGACATATGTACCTTCCAATATTCATAATTAATTTTAGAAGTTTGTTCTAGTAATTTCCATAACACTCTAGACACCATAAATTACATGCCACGATGGGTGACGTATACATAATTTATATTCGTCTTAGTATTAAATTACATACAAACAATAATGGAGACCATGGGATTTAATACCAAATTAATTCTCTCTCCCACTTAGTATTTTACTATGAGGATTTTATCTAGATGCATCGTCCTATGTTATTTTTTCGCAGTCCACATGTATCATAATAACAATACATATAACACATAACATAGCAGCATACTCGTCATGATTAAAGCATAATAAAACAATCCTATGTCCATGTCGTTCTAGCATGCGAAGGGTTAGTATCACATGGCATAACAACACAAACATGAACACATAGTAGTAATAATCAAGATCAGCAAACATTATGTAAAACATAATAAAATACATCCACTATTATGGCCCCGAAGAATAATCTTCAAAATCATCCATCGATAAATTTTCGAAAATCTTCAGCCGCCTGTTTGACTGCCTAAACGAGCTCAGAATGGCTTGAAAAATCTNAAACATGGAACACATAGTAGCAATAATCAAGATAAGTAAAAATTATGTAAAACATAAATAAAATACATCCACTATTATGGCCCCGAAAATAATCTTCAAATTCATCCCTTGAAAATTTTCGAAAAACTTCAGGCGCCTATTTGACTGCCTAAACGAGCTCAGAATGGCCTGAAAAATCTGGCGATGGTTTTCATCTCAGTCTGTAGGTCTCGTTTTGCAATTTCCGAAAAGGTATTATTCGCCCCAATCGGATATCATATGCAAAATCTGTAGCTAGAACAACGAAGCAGCCACGAAAACAACATATAGCAGCGGAAGAGCTTTGTTTCTCTCATCTTCGTTATTCAAACAATTACATACGATAGATATAACAGAAATATCTATTCTATTACATCAGAGAATAATCTAAATTGAATACAATTCGAATTAAAAGAATACAATCAGAATAGAAATCAAAACCAAAACTAATTATGATCAACCCTCATGATTTCATTTACAACCACGATAAACCACGTGGAATCCAAAATTATAATTACAACCATGGCCATAATAGTGGATAACAACCTGCATCAAAAAACAATACAAGCCCACCACTATATACATACATAATTACGACATGGACATCATATCATATAACGCAGAACCCTAGAACCTGGCTCTTGATGCCAATTGTTGGGACAATCGAATCATGATGCTGCGTTTTATGATATGAAAAAGAACGAGTTTGAATAGAAAGTTAACCTTAATCGCTACGGCGTAAGCGATTCAAATCCACGTCTTCTACTGTATTCCCGTATTCACCTTGAGCGAAGTGTGGCCTTCGATCCTCCCAAGGTTGCCTCCCTTCTAGCTTTGAGATCTTGGAACCCTATTTCTGGGTTGCCTCATTGAACGGCTGCTCACAAAAACCCTAGTTTTTCCAACCCATAGCTAGAAGAGAATACGATGAATATATAGGCTACAGTAGGGATCCTGGATAATTAGGTCGGGCCTTCCAATGACATTCTGGGTCAAGCCCAATGTCATTAAATATTAATTCAATCCACTAAAGAATTAATATTTGCACTACCTCTCCTAATGCCGTAATTTAATTATTTAATTCGGCTCCAATATTATTTGCTTATTAAATTCCCCATGTTTAAGATATCGAATGTCCATTAATTAAATTAATTTCTGATAATTAATTTAATCAATATCTTTTATCCTTGATCATCCACTCAACCTTATAATTATGCAAGAACAAATCTGCCTGCAGGACTAAAGCATAATTATCTTTATGAGCTTTCAAGAGGACATCATCACCCGAATATTTTCGGACACGGTTTCCTTTTATAGTCAATATCCCACTCTGTATGCAATGTCATTGTCCAAAACATAATATTGTGATTAACAAAAAATCACATCACATATGAATCAAAACATGTGCATTGCATACAAGTGTCAATCACTGTATCCGGATTAAGAACCTAAGCAATAATAATATTATAGAATCTTAGTTCTTCTTTATTATCAGAATAGAAGAACAATTCTAATATTTTAATCCCGTTTAATATACACGAAACATACAAGTATTATTCAATAATCAAGATAGATTATTTCCAAATAATACTTCAGTCATTCCAGTGGTTTGTTTAACTCCACTTAAACTGTGAACATTTATTATATTATATATAGACACTGACAATCTAATCTTCTGTTATCCCATTTGATACTAGATTATCCACAATATATAATATACAAACAGTGTTAAAATACGCATTCAAGATTCTCAATAAAAAA
>QRFB01008067.1:7737-27291 GCA_008931105.1 Oenanthe javanica
GGGTTAATATATGGAAGTGGATGAATTGGTGTTTGGTACTATGGCCTGGGTAAGAGATTGATGGGTTTTCAACCTCTTGGCCAGTTTCTAAAGCCACTAGGGGCTAACTGGAAAGAACCAATCGAGATAAAAAGATAATCACCTTAACATTCCAAAATATGTTTTTCATCCCAAAGAGAAGGAAAAGTATAATAAGGAATGGTAATAGATTGCATTAAAGTACTTTCAGTAAAAGAGTTTTGTCGGAATTAAGGATTTATCATTTAAGATTATGATACAAAATTTTATTTAAGATATATATCCCATAATAAAACGCGGGAAAGTTGTATCAAAGAATAAAGTTTCTATCATTTATGAATTTCCTATAAGGCAAACTTCCCATAATAAAATGCGGGAATTTATACCAAGGAAGAAATTCAATTCTTACCAAATTATATCTAGTTAAAATGACTTTTTTTCCTTTATACCTTAATACTGTACGATTTAAAAACAGTTTTGCAAACCATCCTTATTAGATAGATGACTAGAATTTTTCGACTCATAATGCAATTATGATCTTCATCATTTTCGTCCACCTGATATTATTCCTGACTTAAAATAGAAAAATTCATGATAATAGGGGTGGATGTATTCTTAGCAATACAATACAAGGCCTTCTAAGCAACAACCACTATTTAGGTACATTGAATCAATGTGAAACATACATTGAAACAAGTGTTTGAAAATAAATCATTTTATACATGGTTGATACCTCGAAGTAAAAATAGTTTTTGAAATATTTCTAAGTATATAAAATATTAAGAATTTTATATATACATAACTTAGAAAATACTTCCCCTTCCAATATTAGTGAATTTTGAAATATGCATTGATTATTTAGATCAGTAATTCTAAATAATGTCACTAATATTAAAAGTGTCACAATTATTTATAACAAAACATTTTAAAAATATCAGAGAAAAATATCAAAATAATTATGTAAGACATCATTGACTAATATTTAACATACAAATAATTATGCTATTAACTTATGCTATAAAATTTAACTACCACAGATGCATATAACATTGCAAACATGATAATTAAACTAGTAGCAATAAGTACGAGGTACTAGATTATAAATAAATTCACAAGTCCTTTAAATATGAACGATTTAATACTTGTGAACTCATTTAAGAATTCCTTACAAATGGGATTTCCTACAAATATGCACATAATTAATATCCCAACTTCACTAACCAACTTAGACAAAATGAATTTATCAAGTTGTTTAGCAAATATTTGCAAGTTATTCTACTAAGGACTACTCTCGAAAGAAATGATACCTGGTGTCCATGCGTTTGTCCGTGAGTGGTATAGAGATTATTCAACAGATTTGTTGGAGTTGACAGCTTCTAGTAATTACTTCCTTATCTTTCTTACAAACTGCATTATCTAAATCTATATAGCCAATTAGGTTAAACCTAGTATTTTTAGGGTACCTGATTATATTCATATCTTAGCTATAAGATTAGATTCTCTAGTATCCACTTGGAAACTTGCACATAGGCATATTGAGAATAAAATATATGGTCTTTATACACAGTAGACCCACATATAATATAATCATGGTATACTTGCACTAATATTATATTATGTTTGTGTGCCTTGTATTCTAGAGAGATATGTGTATAACGACTCTAAAATTTAATCATTTTCAAGTAATTATCAATTAGAGTGTCATACTATGTCCTTGACCATTGTTTGATCTCTTACCTTCGTCATAAAGAGCTTTGTGAAGAGAATGATATATAAATTGCAGTGGATATGAAACTTCAAAGTCTAGGAGTTATTGTACATCAACTTGTTTAGCCCTAATAGTATCAAGTCTCGTATATGGTGCTTAAGTTAGATCTTGAAAGTCCCGAAGATTCTGTTTCCATCATCGTCGATACCTTCTGTAGCAACCAGTTTGGCTTTGTCCCTCATAACAATGCCAAAAATCATCCAGTCTCTGTAAACTCTTATAGTACTAATTGCACTTTGTCTTGTGGTCTGGGTTCCAGATTCAGTAGATTCTGCCTTCGAACTGATTGAGATCATCTTGAATTGCAATCACCCAATATGGATCAATCAGTGCTTCTTCAATCTTCTCTAGGATACCAACTGTTTTGACAATTGCTCTTTCCTGAAGAATAACCATTTATTTTGCATAGCACTTCTAGTCTTTACTCTAGTATCCGGATCACTAAGAACTAGACCCCAGGAATGAATTTGACTGCAAATCCTTTGTCTTGGCAGATATGTTCTTAATGTATTCTTTTGATCTTCATTGTGTTGAGTACGACTAGTAGATCCTTCTTTTATGTGCTCCCCCTGAGTTGCTGCGAGGATGTGTTGAAGATCCTTCACCTTGTTGAGTGGATTTTGTTAAAGTCCATGAGTTGTGTAGATTCACTACCATTTCCACTACTAGGATCTGAATCATCATCATTAACATTGATTCCTTCTGCAACCTCAGTTTCATCATCAATATCTGAATATGACTCTGACAAGATGTCAAGCTTCACAGATTCAGAATAGACTTTTATTTTAATGCCCGGGAGCTTGGTGTAATAGGACAACACATTCAGACTTTCAATCACCTTCTGATTTTACATCACATCTTACTTTAAAAGCTTTCGACTTCAATGAGTAGCTGAGGAAATTTTTTCCATGAGCCTTAATTTCAAACTTGCCAAGATACTCATATAAATCTTCAATAAATATCATTTTTCTCCAAACACACGAAAGAGCTTCAGTGTTTGCTTCTGGCTGGCCATTAACTCATATGATGTCTTTTCACGATCTTGTTGAATAAAGAAGCATGCTATGTTAATCGCTTTAGCTTTATAGTACCTTTATAAGTACAGACTTCATTTATAAATTCATTCGCGAAATTCAGTTCCAATATCTGACCACAAAGTTCACAACATTAGCAGAGTTATTAAATCATATAAGATTTAAATCAAGTTCGAGCAAATGTTCAGGATACACCTAATCGTCTAGAATTGTAAAGCATAATGTAAAGTAGTATGTAATTGTGATAACGATAACTCAACCAAGAAACAAAGATAGATAAATAATACTAATATGCAGCATAGGAATCCAGAAGGAAATATAAACAGAAATCATACATACATTATTGCAGAGCATTCAAGATGAAAGGCTTACTGAACGTTAGTGAGAGAAGTTCATTAAAATGTTCAGGCCTCAGCAACAAATAAGAGTTCAGAAGATTTCAGACTAAAGACAGTGTAATTATGTAAGTATGAATGTCAAAGGGTTTTAGTGATCAGAAGCAATGCAACAGTCCAAAGTTAATCAGCTGAAACAGAACAGAAGTCAAGGGAATTCAATTCAGTGTTATTCGTTTGTGAATCAGACCAATGCACTAAACGTCAGCACAACAAGAAAAGAATTGTCTTGGTTAATCAGAAGAAAATCAGTTGATCAAGCCAGAAGAGTGAAGACCAAGTGGTAAATACTTCAAGCACTTCAAGAAATTATTTAAGGCAAGCATTACAACATTTAATGGTGTCTACACATGTGAAACATTGTGTGAAGCGCAAAAAACTTCACTAATGCGCAATAAATCAAGTTGAAAGCTCAAAGAAGACTAAGTGAAGTATTTGTGGCGCATGCACAAGGAAATGAGAGTGCAGGCGCAACAAAACAATATAGGCGCAACATAACATAGTTAAGGCGCAACAAATTTATTGGAAGGTTTTATGGCGCCAACACACTACAACAAGTGTGCAGGCGCAACAAAATATCAAAAGGCGTAACAAAACACATGTGGAATGTTTCTAAACATTTAGTGGCGCCTATACAATGAATCCACTATATAGGCACAACTAACTTGATCTAATGGCGCAACAAATGTTATTTGGCGCAACAAATACATCCAAGGCCTAACAAACATTTTTGTGGCGCCTACACACCACTCATCATGTACAAGACTATATATAATATATAAAGTCACACACACATATATATAATTAACTATATATATATATATTCAATAACTAAAATTAATATAAAAAAGTGAGGATATTACATTAAATATATATGTTAAAATAAGTAAATGTCCCATTAATAATTAAATTGATATTTGTTAAAAAATTCAGACAGAAGGATCTAATTAAATTGATGTTTATTTAAGGAGCTAAACTTAAAAATTTATATAGTTTAAGAACTTAATTACAAAAGAAAATAGTTTAAGGATATATATCGAAAAATTATATAATTTAATGACTCAATTACAAAAAAAATAGTTTAATGACTTAAATTCAAAAATTCATATAGTTTAGGGATGTTTTAATTGATATTCATTTTTATCAAACTTTTGTATTAAACACAATAAATTATTTCCTTCAAAAAAACAACCTGAATTTGACAGAAAAGTACCAAATAGTCTCTTCAGTTTCAATTAATAATTTTTTAACTTTTTATCATGCATGTTTAAAAATAAAAAATACACCTATATATTTAATAATAATTTAAAATTTTTATATGAAATGAAAACTTTTATTTGATATAAAAATTAAGGATTTTTCTAGTGTGTGCGCATGGATACATACTATCAACTACTCCGTCCGTCCAAAATTAGTAGTCACTTTTCATAAAAAAAGTCCCATAATACATGTTCACTATCCTACTTCCAATGTAATTTTATAGAAAAATTTCTAAAATAACCCTTGACTAGAGTATTTAAAAAGAATTGTGCCTCGCAATTTTCCTTTGAAGCGGCCCCACTTCTCTCCTACATAGGTGATCTTTATCTTAAAGAGTAACCCATGTTTACTCAACTGAATTCCATGCATTCAACCTTGAATTTCATGTATTCACCAAAAAATCATTAAAAGCGTAAGCTTACCCTCGTATCATACGGGTCTCACTGTTTCCACATCATAGTATTAGGAATTATGAATTTTGATGATAACCAATTACTTAGAATTACAATAGGGATATAAATTTCGTTGTAACTAGTTGATGGATATATGACTTATAAATATCCATTGACTAGGAAACCAGTTATCAGTTAAAGCTTGTTTATCAACTGATAAATTCGATTTTAACATTTGATTTATGTTTCATTATCAATTGATTGTATTGTCTCAATGGATGTTGTGAAATAGTCGAATGATGTTATTGACTTCAATCTTTAGCTTCTCAACGGATGTGAAGAATGGATGATCAATTATAAATATTCTATGTCAGAATTCTCACAAATGAAGTGATCAACAGATATTGAAGTCGATCGATAAAAACACTACTCGATGGATAAAGGCTATCAACGGATAAAGACAGTCAACGGATAAAGGACCATCAATGGATAAAGAGTTGATGGATAATCTAACTATCCATTGATACATCAATTGATCAATGGATATCATATCTATCGATGGATGAGCAAAGGAGAATCAACTGATAAGCTTAACATCATTTATAAGTTGATTAAGGTTTTCCAATTTAGTTAAAGACAAAAGGAATGGGAACTTTGCAGAAACTGAATCAATGGAAGACTGTCTTCAAGGAATGGATCAAGACAAAGATATTTCCAGGACTAGACAAAGTCCAATGAAGACTGTGAAAGTAACTAATTTCTATTTTCATATAAACATTATAAAGTGTATTTTATAATGTTATCTATCGATAGGAAATAGAAGTAGAAGAAAACTACTATATAGTGGTTAGTAGTCTATTGTAACAAAGTAAGAGAGTGAATGTAAGCATTGTAGCACTAGAACAATACTTTGTAAGCAACTTGGTAATTTTACCAAGATTATTTGAAAGCAAAAAAAAATACTAGTGAAAAAACCAATCCACTAGTAATTTTTATATTGTTTGTCTTGTTTTCAATATTATAAGTATTACATTCTTAGTTCAATTAGTTCTATCTTAACCATACACTTCCAAACACACTATAATCTTGAACAAACCTAAATCCGTAAGAATTTGAATTAATTCTTAAGTTTGTATTCAACCCCCCCTTCTCCAAACTTCTTGTACTCAAGGGCAAATAACAATTGGTATCACAGCCTAGCTTTCAACATACAGAAAGTTAAGATCTAAAGTACATCAAGTATGGGTCAAAAAGACACAGAAGTGAAGATTCCAGTTCTAGAAAAAGATGAGTACTTTCCCTGGAAAGTAAAAATGCACTTGCATCTTCTATCTATTGATCATTCCTATGTCCACTGCATATAGAAAGGTCCACATATGCCTATGGAGATAGTTACAAGTGTGAATGCAGAGGTACTCAGGCACCAGACAAACTCATTCCAAAACCTGTGAGTGAATACACAGATAAAGATGAGAAGGAAGTACACAAGGATAAAAAGGCTATGAACATTTTGTTTAATGGTCTTGACAATGATATGTTTGACAATCTTATCAATTGTACAACCTCTAAGGAAGTCTGGGATACTCTTCAAACTTTATGTGAAGGCACTGAGCAAGTAAAAAAGAACAAGATGCAACTCTTGATTTAAAAATATGAGGCCTTTCACTTCAAGAGTGGTGAAGCAATCAATGACACATATAGTAGGTTTTAAAAGCTATTAAATGAACTAAAACTATATGGAAGAGTATATGCTGTTGAAGATACCAATCTCAAATTCTTGAGGTCCTTACCCAAGGAATGGAAACCAATGACTGTTTCTATAAGACAATCTCCTGACTTTAAAGAATATACTCTTAACAAGATGTATGGAATCTTGCAAACCTATGAGTTGGAACTACAGCAAGATGAGGAAATTGAGAAAAGTCATAAGAGAGACAAGTTTGTTGCCTTGGTGGTCAAGGATACGCAAGTTGCATAATCTGGTGAAGATATTGTTGTCAAAGAAGGGAAGAAAGAAAGTCATAACAATAGTGCAAGTGGTGTTAGATATGATGAATCTTCAACTGGAAAAAGAAAAGAAACAGTTGAGGATGATGAGTCATGCACCAAGGATGAAATGGATGAAATAGATGAGCATTTGGCTTTTCTATCAAGAAAATTTTCAAAACTCAAATTCAAGAGGAATCCCATGCAAAGGCCTGGATCTCAGTTTAGGAGAGACAATCAAAAAGGAAAAAATCTTGTTGACAGGACTCAATTCAAATGCTTCAACTATGGATTGGCTGGTCACTTTTATAATGAATGCAGAAAGCCAAAAATGGAGAGGAAACCAAAGTTTAGTGATGGTATTGACTATAAAAAGAAATACTTTGATTTGCTCAAACAAAAGGAAAAGGCTTTTGTAACAGAAGAAAATGACTGGGTTGTTGAGGATGATTATGAAGAAGAAGAATATATCAACCTTGCACTAATGGCCAATCATGATGACCAGGAAGCTAGTTCTTCTAGCAATCAGGTAATTTTTATAAATCTGTCTGAGTTATCCAAAGATGAATGCAATATTACAATTATTGAAATGTCAAATGAATTATATAATTTTCATGTCACTCTTATGTCCTTAAACAAAGAGAACACTAGGCTCAAAATTACTTTAAAAACACTCATTGAAAGAAACAATTATCTAGAGAGTGAGCTAGTGCAAATGGACAGACTCAAGGTAGAAAACAAAGATGCTAGAAAAGAACTAGTTAAGTGTAAAAAGGTAATAGAAAAATTGAAAGAAAAATTGGAAGAAGAACTAAGAACCATTGATAGATGGAATAGGTCAAGTAAAGCTAGTAAAAGATGAATGACATACATGAAATAAATTCTTTCACCATGCTGTCTAAGACTCTTGAGAAATTAGCCATTGATGAAAATCAATCTTTGGAAAAGAAGCAATCAATTGCTAATCCTGAATCAAATGATAAGGATTATCTATCGATTGATAATGTTATCCTAATGGATAATTATCCATCGATTGAGGAATCATCAACTGCATCTGTCTTACGCAATCTCATCATTAAGAACATAAGAAAAGTTGAGAAAAGTATTGGATTGGATGTAAAGAAAATAAGAAGTGACAATGGAACAAAATTTAAGAATTCCACAATGAAGGAGTTCTGTGAATCTAAAGGAATCATACACACCTTCTCTAGACCAAGGACACCTCAACAAAATGGGGTAGTTGAAAGAAAAAATAGGACATTGATTGAAGTAGCTAGAACTATGTTGGAAGATGCTAAATTACCAACATACTTCTGGGCTGAGGCCATTAATACAACATGATATACTCAAAATATCTCCATAGTGAATCAAACTCAAGAAAAGACACTTTATCAATTGATCGAGAAAGTCAAAAAGCCAAAAGTGGGGTTTCTTCATGTCTTTGGCTGCAAATGCTATGTGCTAAGGAATCAAGGTGAAAATCTAGGAAAATTTGAAGCCAAGGCTGATGAAGCTATATTTATTGGGTATGCACTATCAGTCATAACTTATAGAGTCTATAATCTTAAACTACACATTATTATGGAATATGTACATGTAGTATTTGATGACAAAAGAATTCAAGGCTTGTTTGATGAAGAAAATCATGACACGCTGCATTTTGAAAATGAATCAAATGATGTAGATGATGATGATGAAGTAGAAAATATAAAATCACAAGTACTCAGAAACCCAATATTAGTTGATGTTACAACATCAATGGATAATTTATCAGTTGACAGGCATCCATCAACTGATAATTCTTCAATGGATAATCAACGCTCTACATCTAGGGTATCCAATTCAGGGGAGGGTTTCAGAATCAATCCATAAATTCAAATCAATTTAAGTACAATACTAATGATTATGAAGCTTCATCATCAAGGCAAAATTTGCCTCCTCAAAGAAAATTGACAAAAAGCCATCCATTTGAATTAATCATTGAAAATGCAGAAGATGGTATTAAGACAAGAAGTACTACTCAAAATGAGTGTATGTTTAGCAGCTTTCTATCTCAAGAAGAACCCAAAAGAGTTGAAGATGCTCTCATGGATCCTGATTGGGTTTTAGCTATGCAAGAGGAACTCAATCAATTTGAAAGAAACAAAGTGTGGAAGCTAGTGCCCAAACCAAAAGATAGATCAGTAATTTATACAAAATGGGTATTCAGAAACAAAATGGATGAAACTGGTACTGTGACTAGAAACAAATCAAGGCTTGTGGCAAAGGGGTACTCACAAGAAGAAGGAATTGATTTTGATGAAACATTTGCACCAGTTGCAAGGCTGGAGGCATTCAGAATCTTTCTAGCTTATGCTGCACATGCTAATTTTAAATTCTACCAGATGGATGTAAAGAGTGCATTTTTGAATGGAGTATTAGAAGAAGAAGTCTATGTGGAACAACCTCCTGGCTTTGAAGGTCCAAATTTCCCTTACTTTGTCTACTATCTACTTAAAGCACTCTATGGCTTGAAGTAAGCACCAAAAGCCTGATATGACACTTTATCTCAGTTCCTTATTGAGAATCACTTCATAAGAGGTACTGTTGATAAAACTCTATTTAGTAGACATGTTAATGGCTCTATCATTCTTGTCCAAATATATGTGGATGACATTATTTTTGGCTCAACTAATGAGGGACTTTGTAAAAAGTTTGCCAAATTAATACAGAGTAAATATGAAATGAGCATGATGGAAGAACTTACCTACTTTCTTGGTTTACAAGTCAAACAAGTTAATGCTGGTATTTTTATAAATAAAACAAAGTACATTCATGATTTGTTAAAGAAATTTGACTTAAGTGAATATTCTTCTGCAAAAACTCTCATGGCCACTGCCACTAAACTTGAATTAAACACTAAGGAAGCTAAAGTGGATATTTCAAGTTATAGAGGCATGGTAGGCTCACTTTTATATTTAAATACTAGTAGACCAGATATAATGTTCTCTACATGTTTGTGTACTAGGTTTCAGGCCGATTATAGAGAATCTCATTTAGTGGCTATTAAGAGGATTTATAGACATCTCAAAGGTATATCAAATTTAGGTATTTGGTATCCTAGAGATTCTGGTTTTAATCTAATAGGCTACTCAGATGCAGGTTATGCAGGTTGCAAAATAGACAGGAAAAGTACTACAGACACCTGTCAATTTCTAGGAAATAAACTTGTGTCATGGTTTAGCAAAAAGCAACACTCAATATCAACTTCAACTACAGAAGCTGAGTACATTACTGCTGGAAGTTGCCGTGCACAAATATTATGGATGAGGAATCAATTATTTGACTATGGGTTTAATATGAACAAGATTCCTATTTTCTGTGATAACATAAGTGTCATTGCAATAACAGAAAATCATGTGCAACATTCTAGAACCAAACACATTGACATAAGATATCGTTTCATTAGGGAACATGTAATGAATGATACAGTTGAATTATATTTTGTCCCTAATGAACAACAACTTGTAGACATTTTTACCAAACCTCTAGATGAATCTACTTTTAATAGATTAGTCTGTGAATTAGGTATGCTTAATTTTACACAATCCTAAATGTTTGCTAATTTATTTTTATTTGTAGCCATTATTCACAATTATTTGTTGAAACAAAGTGATCAATTGATAATTGTGTTAATTATCAATGGATACTCTTCAGCCATCGATGGATATATTACGGTTTCATCAGAGTTTATCTGTAAATTCTGACCAGTTCATCATAATTTAAAGATTAATAAACTCTGACTAGTTCATCAAAGTTTAGAGATTAATAAACTTTGATCCAGCTCTTTGTAAACTCTGATAAGTTGTTCTCAACTGATATATACCTATCGATGGATATTTATCTGTCGATGGATAATTACCCTGATAATTGTTTATCGATTGATAAATATTTTTTTTTCTTTCTAACTCAATGAATGTAATTACCCATCGAAGGTAATAGAAATTCTACAGTTTTACACATCCATTGATCAAATTATAGTTGTTGATTAATTACCTTATCTGTCAACAGATGAATACATCCATCGATTGCCATTTAGAGTAATTTACTTTAATTCTTTTTATCTTTCAACGGTTATATTCTTAATTAAACTGACATTTCAAGTCGTTTTAATCTCAAAAATATAAATAGCAGTTTCAATTCTTATTTCATTCTTACTTGCTATTTTATTTTCTATCTCTCATCTCTGTATATCTATTTCTCAAAAACACCAAAGCAAGTTATCTAACTTTTCTTCAAGATTTTTTTCTTTTTTAATCTCTCTAAGAACAACAATGGTACTCCAAAAGAAGATTGTTTCCTTAACAGGGTTCATCTATGAACAAAACAATTTTGTTGCATGTCTAACCGTGGATGATAGTCCCATAGACTTCCATCCATTGATGAGGTTTCTGGGAGATTGCAAAGTATCCAAGGCTCTTAATGAAGCACCAACAATAGTATGTTCATTTGTTGAAGAGCTATGGAACACTGCAGAAGTCTCACAAGATAGGAATGTAATTTCTTACACTTGCAAATGTACATCCTATACCATTACAAGTACTACTCTTTCTGATTGCTTAGAATTGCCTGAAAATAATTATGATAAGTCACCCACTGATAATGACATTAGGGATATGTTAGAATCTGTTAACTATCTAATGCTGAAACTGGATTAGGGGAAGTTGTTAGGAAAAATCTTAGAAAAGAATGGAGTTATTTCTTTGATGCTATTATTAAAGTATTTTCTAGAAAAATAAGTAATTTTGATGCAATTACCACAAGTATGCAAGAAATTGCTTATTCTATCCTATTGGATAAGTACTTTGATTTTAGCACATTACTCCTACATGAATTAACTGCTAAATTAGGAAACAAGGCATCTAGGAAAAACAACATCTATTTTGCTAGATTATTTATGCTATTGATTAATGCTACTGTTGGAGATTATGAGATTACAGCAGAGATGGAAACATTGGAGGCCTGGACACAGAACAAAAAGGTCTTTAAGGACTTGGTGAGAATCAACTTACACCATAAGTTATGCCTCATCTATCCTCCTTTTGTATAGGTATATCTCAAGAAACTTAATTTCTCTTTTACTTCCTCTGGTATCTCAATTCCTTTGCATTCTACAATAATGGAGGTAGTTGGAAATGTCCCCATCCCTCCTACCCAAGTTGCACAACCTTCTAAAAACAAATCTAAACAATCCCCCTCAGTAGTTTCTCAAAAGACTAGTGTTGTAAAAACTAAGAAAAGAAAAATAATTGAGGGGAGTGTGAAGATGGTTGATAAGGGTGAGGGAACTAGCCAACATCAAGAAATACAGAAGAATAAGGAATGAGAGTTTGAGATTGTCCAGCTAGCCACTAGCCCAATTTCTCAATAGATTGAGGTTGTGATAAAGGATTTAAACACATCCCTAGTTGCACCTTCTCAACAAGGTGTAACTATTGAAAAGAGGTCTCAACCAGGACCATTTAATGGAGGTGAGGGACACAAAGTAATTCAACCATACAAAAGGAGAAAGAAGGACAATAACATTGCACAGGAAACACACACACATGCAAAGCCAAATATAAATTTGGAGGAGCCTTCAGTTTCTTCTTTTGATGTGTCTCTTAATTTTCTTGAGGCATAGCCCCATTCTCTATCTATTTCATCTCCTCAAATCTCCTTCAAAATCCATTTCTTCATAAACCTTGTTGATTGACAACTTTAATGTTTCAAATTCACCCTCTTTGCAACTCAGGGTGGAGCCAACACTCTCACATGTATCACCAAATAAGGTTAACACCTTGGTTGATCAGAAAAACACTGATAATGCTCACAAGTCAATGGATATTACTCAATCAACTGATAATTTCCAACATCCATTGACTAGTTTACTTCCATCGATGAATATCCTTACATCCATCGGCGGGCTCCAATCAACGGATATTCATCCATCGATGGATACTTTTTATCCAACGATTGACACATTGATTCCAATTCATGAATCATCCAATGAAACAATTCAAGTGGCCAATACTCTACTAGGATTGAGTGGAGTGGGTGATGTGTGTGAGAGGCAAGGTTTGCATATCTTGGAAAAAGAAGAGTGTGAGAATGAGAGGCCCTCAATTTCTTCTGAGGTGGCAAAAGGAGAGGGTGTGAGTAAAGAGAGTTCCACCTTCGCAGGTGATGCAAAAGGAGAGAATAGTGAGGGAGAGGTGAGAATCCAGGATGAGATCCCGATGCCAAAATAGATAGAAGAGAGTGAGAGAGAAAAGAATAGAGAGAAACCAATTGCACCATCTCATGAAGGATCAACTTCTAAAACTGAGTAGGTTGCAGCAGAACTCACCCAGGAGTTGGGGTTGGAGTTAGGGGAGATGGAGGAAATGAAGAAGATGGAGTTCATGCAGGATGTGCAGATGCCCACATGGTGGTGGATGATGAGATTGAATTCAACATTGATGCTACAATATTTCAACATGAAGATCTACACTATCAAGAATTGGCAGCAACCACTAATCAAGAGGCTGAAAAGATGTTGGGATTAGTGCAAATAGAAGAACAATTCAGAAGTGGCAAGGAGAGTTTGGCAAGACAGCCTGATAATGTGTCTTACATGAATCCTAAAGATTTTGAAGATAGTTCTGATGATGAGTAATTGGAACCTGCAATGGCTAGTGATGAAACTAGTTTGGCTGACACTGAAAGGGCCATAGTTTCACACTACAGGAGATCCATGGCTGAAGTAAATATAGAGGATCATTTACACAGAAGAATTCTCAACTTTTACAGAGATAACTTGAAGATCCAGAATATGCATGTAACAGGTTCCAAGTATGAACTTAAGAAGATCAGGGAAGAAATTGATAGTTCAAGGACACATTTTGACACCACCGTTGATTCAAGACTCAGCCTCACAATTTTAACAAGAATTAAGCAAAGGCTTGATACTGAGTCTACAACCAAGGATAAAGTGGTGACATTGGAGAAAAGAGTGATTGCCATGGAGGTTAGAATGGATATAATTTTGAAGAATCAAGTCACTCAAACCAAACTTCTGAACAGACTCTTGGAGACCCCTCTTATTTCTCACTCATTAGAACAAGAACCAGTTGCTGATAACAAAAAGGGGAAGAAGCATGAAGAGTTAAGGAGAAAAGAGATTGAAGTTGTGATCAAGACTACAGAGGATGCTATTCAAAAGACAGATCTAAAGAAGGCATTGGATCAACAAATTGTAAGGCAATTTGATTCAATTGCCATAAAAACAAGGAGATTGATGCACAAGAGCCAATTGCCTTAATTCCATAAATTCTTGAGGCAGTAAAGAAAGGAGAAATAAGGGTAGATGAAAATAGCTCACAGACTGGTGACAGAAAAGGGAAAGGCATTTTAATAGAAGAAGAAAAGAAGAAGAATTCTGCCATGAGTGGAGGTGAGAAACTATTGAGCAAAGCAATAGTTATTAGTGTGAAAGAAAGGGAACAACAAGAGAAGTCACAAGAAGAACTAGCTATTCAACTGCAAAGGAAATTTGATGAGGAGGATAGACTAATTAGAGAAGCCAGAAGAAAAGAAGGTGAAAGGAGGCCAAGAATGAAGCAAAGAGCAAACAAGCTTGTAGATGAACCAAAAACTTCTGGAGTTAAAAGGAAACTTGTTGTTGATGAAAAAGTGGCTAAGGAGGAGAAACCAAAGAAGGTAAAGCTTGAGAGTCAAGCATCTGGAAGTGGTCAATCCAAGGATATAGAAGTTTTCAAATCCAAACCTCAAAGTTTTTTTTCAATCAAAATTGAGGGAATGACTGCAATTAAAGGACAAAGGAAGATGGATGTAGATCTACTTCACATAGACTATGACGATGGGTCACATTCAGTCTTCAGATTTGATCAAGTCATGGAACAAGGCTATGGTGTCTTAAGGAAAATATACACAATGCTCAACATGAAATATTATCTAACTGAAGAGCTAGGAAAAGCCATCCTTAAGAAGATGAAGAAGATAAGGGAGACACCTCTTCAAGAAGAAAGGGATGATAGAATCAAGATTTGGAACCCTGAAGGAAGGAATGTACTTCATGAACCATTCTACATGATGATCTACAAGGATAGAGAAGGCAGAGAAAAATGCATTGATATTTGTCAGGAAATAGACAAACTGCCTAATCTAGAATTGAATCATCTTGCAAGCCAACTAGACTACAGGGTTGAGGATGAAAAGATTTTGAAGGGATTCCTATACATAAAGATGAAGGAAAATAAAGATAAGATGAATGAGTCAAGGGGAAGAAGATGAAGAAGGTAGAAGATTCAGACTCAACATCAAAGTTATTGGAATTCATCTACTCCTGGTATTTGATCACTCTATCTCAAAATTAATTTTGTCAATATTGTAATTCCTGCTAGAATGAAAATGTTTAGGAGTTTTATTATTATCAATAGAAATTTATGCATATTTTACATATTCATAAATAGGGGGAGATTGTTAGGAATTATGAGTTTTGATGATAACAAATTACTTAGAATTTCAATAGGGACTNTTTGATGATAACAAATTACTTAGAATTACAATAGGGATTTAAATTTCATTGTAACTAGATATATGACTTATAAATATCTATTGACTAGGAAACTAGTTATCAATTAAAGCTTGTTTATCAACTGATAAATTGGATTATAACATTTGATTTATGTTTCATTATCAATTGATTGTATTGTCTCAATGGATGCTGTGAATTAGTCGACTGATGTTATTGACTTCAATCTTTAGCTTCTCAACGAATGTGAAGAATGGCTGATCAATTGTAAATATTCTAAGTCAGAATTCTCACAAATGAAGTGATCAAAAGATATTGAAGTCGATGGATAAAGACACCACTCGATGGATATAGGCTATCAACAGATAAAGGCAGTCAACGGATAAAGGACCATCAATGGATAAGGAGTCTATGGATAATCTAACTATCTATTGATACATCAATTGATCAATGGATATCATATCCATCGACGGATGAGTAAAGGGGAATCAACTGATAAGATTAACAACATTTATCAGTTGATTAAGGTTTCTCAATTTAGCTAAAGAAAAAAGGAATGGGAACTTTACAGAAACTGAATCAATGAAAGACAGTCATGTCAGGATTGTGAAGACTTTTAAGGCAACACAGTCTTCAAGGAATGGATCAAGACAAATATATTTCCAAGACTAGACAAAGTCCAATGAAGACTGTGAAAGTAACTAATTTCTATTTTCATATAAACATTGTAAAGTGTATTTTATAATGTTATATTTTGATAGGAAATAGAAGTAGAAGAAAACTACTATATAGTGGTTAGTAGTCTATTGTAACATAGAGAGTGAATGTAAGCATTGTAGCTCAAGATCAATACTTTGTAAACAGCTTGGTAATTTTACCAAGATTATTTGAAAACAAAAAACATACTAGTGGAAAAATCAATCCACTAGTAATTTTTATATTGTTTGTCTTGTTTTCAATATTATAAGTATTACATTCTTAGTTCATTTAGTTCTATCTTAACCATACACTTCCAAACACACTATAATCTTGAACAAACTTAAATCCGCAAGAATTTGAATTAATTCATAAGTTTGTATTCAACCCCCCCTTCTCCAAACTTCTTGCACTCAAGGGCAAATAACACATAGGAACAGGCCATGGGTTACCCCCATAGTGATTTGGTCATCATGATTTAGTTTGCCCATTTGAACCAAGTTTTTGGGACCTCCAGTCAGCAAGGTTGGGTGTCCACCATGACGTCGTTAAGAAATAGGCTTAAGGCCCATCCCCTTATGTAGCGCCCTCCCGACCCGGGGTCTAGATCGGGGAGTCACTAACTCTAAATGCATGCACCCTAAATCACCATAATAAAGAATAAGCATAAATATGACCCTGACTACTCGCCTGGACCTTTCAAGGTAATGGTATGAAACAAGCACACAACTACATTCATTTATATTTACATTTACAGTAACCAAAATAATATTACAACTCCTGAAACATCTCAAAATCTACTAATAAAATACAAGACTAAACAAAGTCTTTTCCTTCCAACTCTGCCTCGATCCTACCTGTTCAATCTCAGCCAGCCTAGCATAGTTCATGTATGACATATTCTTCCTGGCAGTCTGCTTAATACGGACCATGATTCTCAAAAGCTGTAGATGTTAGAAAATAAAAGAATGAGCTACAAAAGCTCAGCAAGTAACCATATAGGTTAAAAACAGTTCTACAGGCTTATATATAATTTAAAAAGTCTTTTCTCAAAACCATGCTTTAAAATCATTGCTGGACCTCATTGTCCCATAATTGTAATTAAAATTCTAGTCAGGGTATTCATTACTCGCAAAACTTTCTTTTATAAAACCACTGGCAGGGTTAAATAATTTCAATAACTGGTGCAAGGTAAATAAGAAACTGGAAAGTAATAATCAATTGCAAGTATAGGAGTAATCTGCAGGGTTAGATGGATAACAGGAAGTAATGTCTAACAATTGAAACAAGTCAAATCAAGGTATATCTGATAATTGAAGCTGTATATGACAGGTTATAACAAGGCATTTCATTATTCATTACCAATCATTTCAAAGTTCATTTGTATAAAACTGTCCTTTCATTAGGACTGATTCTTTCAAAACATTTCATAAAACTGTCCTCTCATTAGCACCTTTCTTTTCAAATCATCTATAAAATTGTCCTCTCATTAGGACCTTTACTGTTTAAAACAATTCAGTTTGGTTGAAGTTTTCTCACAACGCTGGACAATACGGGTGATCAGCCACGTAAAGTCCCCATAACGGACCGAAGTCCCTCTGGACATAAGGAGTACTCATAAAGGCACTTATTGCCATTGGCCTTGGGCTATCTCATTATAGCCATTGACTATCTCATTATAGTCTTCACATAAAAAGTGCTGGACCGGCGTCACTCGGCCTCTTACGCCTCCAACCTATAGGAATCCGCAGAAACCATTTTGATCGGAATTCCTATAATAACCAAAACCTTTCTTTTTAAAGTTACCAAATCATTTGATGAAAAAGACTTCCTGAAAGTCGGATTCCATATTTAAATCCATTTTTAAGATCATTAGACAGAGGTAAAGTTTATTCCAGGGTAAATCTCAAAACAAGTCTCTGTTGTAATAAAGTAGGCAGAAATCATGAACTGGGAATCAAAAACAAGTTAAAGTTATGAAGTCAAGGTGCAGGGTCAATCCATAGGTATAACAGTTGTTTTTGAAAACAGTTGTAAAACATTTAATCAGGACGGCAGTTAGGCCTAAATAACAGGGTTCTTTTAAGGTTTAAGTTTAAGCAATTATTGTTAAGAAAGTGGTGATAGCACAAGTCACAGCTCAAGATCACTGGTGTAAGATTTGTAAAACTAGTTTATAAGTGGTCAGTAGCAGTTCAGGGATTGAAAAGTTTAAAGTGCAATTAATACTGGTATAAGGTTGCAGCTTAAGTAAAGCAAATAAAGTAAAGCAGGCTGTAACTTAAAATAGTTGAGATAAGATAACACAGTTGCAAGGTCATAAAGCAGTTTATAAAACAGTTCACTATGCAGTTCATAAAACAGGGTTTAAGTTGAAAGAGATTAGGCAGTAGTTACTTGCCTTAAATAGAATGCTACAGCTGTTGAACAGGTAGATCGCCTACACCAGACACTAACTCTCTACTTTAGCTTTTCCTCTGTCTTTCACCTCAACGTCCTTCGTAGCTACACATAAATAATACTATTTCAGTAACTCATATACTCTCGACGTTCTCATTAACGTCTAACTATTCTACCCTTTCGTTAATTATAATCCCTTAACAGATAATAATCCACTGTAGACATACTCTGCTATATAATCACTTCTACACTGGCAAGCAAGTAGCACATAGACAATTATATCAGTCACAGCATTCCTGACTGATAGCCTTTCTTATACAGAAGTGGTGTGCCAATAATATTTTACAAAGTCATTTTAGAAATTTTGGCAGCACTTCCCCTGTAATTGGAGCTATCCGTCGGAATACAACCGACACAACCAAACATAAATGCCAATCATATCCCATTACACAATCACATTTGCGCCAAATCCATATCAAACAAGCCATAGCTCTAAACAATATACAATACTATTATCATTCAGAATAACTGAAACAACTCAAGTATCAACTGCTTATTGATATAGTCAATCCAGTTCTTAATTCAATTTTATATCATGATAATCCATGTTCAATTACTTAAACTCATATTGGCAATTAATGAATGACATTCGAATATAGAATACTAATATACACATATTTCGAAAAAGGGCTATTATGTTTAACATAATTCGACCAAGCAATTTAGCTAATTCAACTAATCATGTATGATTTCCACTTTAATCATAACATGTGCACAGAAATAACTATCAATGGCTATAATTTAGCATACGGCATGGCTATTAGCATCAAGCTAAGTCAAATTATGTTATCATTAACCAAATTCGAATGTAACACACATATATATATTCGAATTTTAACTAATGCTATAAAAACGACAGTAATTGGTTAGAACATTTTAATTGAATCAGTTAACAACTGCATAATTTACTCTTATCTCAAAATCCAAGCTTAGCATTTGCAATTGAACATATATACATATACTACTAATCGGCAATTAGCAATTTGGCCGA